>CAUYQU010084030.1:0-58332 GCA_963574635.1 Cheracebus regulus | reverse complement strand
CCCGTGTGGCTCCTCTGCCGGGAATCTCCCGGTCTGTGGGCTACAAAAATTGGTCGGAAAGTGCGGCGTCCACTCGTTCTCTGCGCTTTCACTGGGAGCTACATTCCTGGGCTGTTGCTAATCGGCCATCTTGGATCTCTCTCCTTATTTATTTTTTAATTTTTTTTTTTTGAGGCGGATCCTCACTCTGTCACCCAGGCTGGAGTGCAGCGGCATGATCTCAACTCACTACAACCTCCACCTCCTAGATTCAAATGATTCTCCTGCCTCAGCCTCTCGAGTAGTTCGAATTACAGTTGTGCGCCAACATGCCCAGCTAATTTTTTGTATTTTTAGTAAAGACAGAGTTTTACCATGTTGGCCAGGCTGGTTTTGAACTCTCTCAAATGATCTGCCTGACTTGGCCTCCCAAAGTGCTAGGATTATAGGCCTGAGCCACAACGCCTGGCGAATTTTGCAGTGTTTTAGATACTGTTGTGTTTGAGAGGAGAGAGGCACACACATAGACGATGGTGATTAGTGTTATATACTAAAAGTGCAAGGTTCAGTGCAGTTAACGGTGAGCCATCTCATAAAACCCTAACAGATGTCTCATTTCTCCATAAAGGGCCTTCTGTCCCATAGAAATTCACATACCCAACCTGCTCTTCAACCATGAGTTTTCTCTGGTGGCTTGCATGAACAGATTAATAGCGTCCACCTAATTTCTTCCTCCGCTGAGGGAAAGCACATAATCAGGCCCATTGCAAAAAACTGCTCTGAGCTGAGCTTCCTGCCTTAAATCACATCCACAGTGAATGGCACCCCTTTATCACCACTAATGACTCTGACATCTCTCTCCATTCACATGTGAGTCTCCCAAGCTCTTCATAAACAAGTCTGTCTCGGTTCATTTATTCTACAAAAAAAAAAAAAAAGCAGCAGCCAGCGGAGGATTTATTTTTTTCTGCTGATTTTTAAAAGTCTGATATAAAACCATTCTGAGCGTCTGTGGTGCCGTTTATGAGGCAGAACCATTCTTTCTGATGATTTACTCTTTCTGCCGTCCTGCCCACTATATTATGAGTACCGTCCTAGTAGGCCTGAAGTTATTATCATATTTTGTCCTAATTGGGCCCCATTATATTGCTATGCCAGGCAGTTTTCCTGGTTTAGAATCGGCAGCGTTATCTAGTGCAATGCTGGCTCCTTAGAGATGTGGATTAAATGACTTGCTGCGCATGTTAAATAGGTGTGGACTCTTACTCTTTTCTCTCATGATGAGCCAGGAAGGCTGGTGGATCACTTAGGAGAGTGTTTGACTGCAGGTAACAAGCCACCCAGTATTGGGAGCTGAAAGCAGTCAAGGGCCACAGTGCAGCAGCCCAGCGGCACCCTCCCAGACCAGGGGCTGTCTAACCTCCTAACAGATTCTCACACTCTGTGCTCTCCTTTTCCTGCCCCGGGGCCTTGAACCTGCTGTTCACTCTGCTGGGAATTTTCCCCTTCACCCTTGCTCCCCCAACATTCTCATCATCCACTCAGGGAAGCTGCCCTTGACCCTGCAACTGGCTGAAAACCCCTGCTATATAAAGGAGGATATATGTATATATATATATATACTGCTGATCCTAGGATCAGAGTAGGAAGACTCCTGCGTTTGACTTTTCTCTACCAGGAGCACCCTGTCCAGCCTATAAAGGAGAGGGCCAAGCACTTCCTTCTTTGTAACACCCTAATAATACATTCTAATTTTACATGTATCTGTAAGGCCCTTCGATTGTCCTCATCCTCAGAAGATAGTAAACTTCATCAGTGCAAGGACCAGACCTAATTATAGTCATGATTGATAGTCACTAGCAATGCTTTTGGCTACAGCTTTTCAAAAAGTATCTCTTTTGGTGGGGCACAGTGGCTCAAGCCTGTAATCCCAGCACTTTGGGAGGTCGAGGCGGGTGGATCACCAGGTCAAGAGATCGAGACCATCGTGGCCAATATGGTGAAACCCCGTCTCTGCTAAAAATACAAAAATTAGCAGAGCATGGTGGCGTGCGCCTGTAGACCCAGCTACTCGAGAGGCTGAGGCAGGAGAATTGCTTGAACCCAGGAGGCAGAGGTTGCAGTGAGCCAAGATTGTGCCCCTGTACTCCAGCCTGGTGCCTGGCAACAGAGCGAGACTCCATCTCAAAAAAAAAAAAGGTATCTCTTTTTTTTTTTTTTCTTAGGTGGAGTATTGCTCTTTTGCCTAGGCTGGAGTGCAATGGTGTGATCTTGGCTCACTGCAACCTCTGCCTCCCAGGTTCAAGGAATTCTCCCACCTCAGCCTCCCACGTAAGTGGGACTACAGGTGCCTGCCATCATATCTGGCTAATTTTTGTATTTTTATAGAGATGGGGTTTCACCATGTTGGCCAGGGAGGTCTTGAACACCTGACCTCAGGTGTCCACCCACCTTGGCCTCCCAAACTGCTGGGATTGCAGCCGTGAGCCACTGCACGTGGCCTGAAAAGTATCTTAAATAAAGCAGGGCTTTTTTTTTTCCTTCATATAATAACAAGACAAGGGAGCTCTGAGCATGGGCTCATTTGTTTTACACTGTCATGATCAGTGTCTCTGCCAATTTCTTGTTATTTTTCTCACAGTTGTAAATGGCTGCTGTAGTCCAGCCATCACCTCCCTGTTTAAGAGAATAAGGCAGGAAGGGAGGCAGTACCATTGACACTTAACCCTTTTATCAAGAAACCAAAAGTTTCCCTAGAATCCCCCCAGCTAATTTCTGCTGTGTCTCCTTGCCACTTGGTCACCTCTAGCTAGAGAGGAGCTGCAAACCGTGTTGTAGCTTTGGCAGCCTCTATACTGGAGATGAAAAGGGGAGGGAAAGGAGGAAATGAGAGTGGGGCTAGCCTACTAGTAGCAATCTGCCCCACCCCTGCAGCCCCAGTGTTTACCAAAACAATCACTTTGGTTTTGTGTGTGTGTGTGTGTGTGTGTGTGTGTGTGTGTGTTTTGTTTTGTGATGGAGTGTCTCTCTTGTTGCCAAGGCTGGAAAGCAACGGTGCAATCTTGGCTCACGGCAGCCTCTACCTCCCGGGTTCAAGTGATTCTCCTGCCTCAGCTTCCTGAGTAGCTGGGATCACAGGCATCCACCACCATGACTGGCTAATTTTTTTTTTTTTTTTTGTATTTTTAGTAGACACAGAATTTCACCATGGTGGCCTGATCTCAAACTCCTGACCTCAGGTGATCCACCTGCCTCAGCCTCCCAAAGTGCTGGGATTACAGGCGTGAGCCCCTATGCCTGGCCAGCACTTTGGTATTAATGGACAAGTGGAAAAAACTCACCTGCTTTGACTGTTTATCCATTCATTCATCGATTCATTCAGTGTCCAGGGCAAGCCAGTCTCTACTGCTTATTCTATATGCACCCTTTCTTATTCTCATGGCTGTTCTGTCCAGGTAGACATCACTGTTTTTGTGATTAGAAACTATCTCAGGAAGAATCAATACCTTGCTTAACGTTACACAGCTCTATAAGTGACAGACCCAAGACTCAATCCCGAGGCCACCTCCCTCCCAAACCCATCCACCCTTCACTGTGCGAGCACTGCTGATCCTAGGATTAGAGTAGGAAAACTCCTGTTTGACTTTTCTCTACCAGGAGGTAATGATTATTAGCCTGCCAGAGATTAGCTGCTACATTCAACATGTTTTGGCAAAACAGTTTGCTAATAACATTGCAACTGAACAAAACATATTGAATCTGTAATTTGGGGTGATTTTATATTTGGGGACTAACTAGGTGACATTTATTTTATGAGCAGGGTTATAATTTTTAGCACAGGGCCTTGTAAGGTAGAATACTAAATAGGAATTTACCCAGTGGTTAGTCCATACCCGTAAATTCTAAATAATTTACATAATTTTTTTCCTATTTAAGTAGGTAAGGCACTTTGCCAGGAGTTTTTGCTTTTTCTTTCTTATTCCTGAAAAATCTCAGCATTCTTGCTTCTGAGTAAATGAATCAGTGATCATCTGTATTCATGTCCACAGCTCATAGTTACGTATATGTGAACTAAAATATTTAGAAACATTTCATCTCAGCAACATGTTTTTTTTAATAATAAGTAGGGGTGTGTGTGTGTGTGTGTGTGTGTGTATGTGTGTGTGATTATAAAAGTAATAGATGCGCAATCAAAAGAAATGTTGCAAGAAGATTGAGAAAAATCACTCATAATTCTGTACCACCCAGAGGCAATAACTATTAACATTTCTGGCATATTTCCTTCCTAATCTTTTTAAGTTTTTTTTTCTTCGCATAGCTGAATTCATACATTATTTGCAGTTTTGTGTGCTGCAATTTTTCATATATTATCAACAACCTCCTTGTTATTACAAGCGTCGTTGTGAACGGCTGCGTAGTGTCCTTCCATTAAGAACGCAGCAATCCTCTACTGGGCTACTCTTCTTGTGATGGACATTCGGATTATTTCCCAGATACATGATGTGTGCCTCGAATTGTTAACATTTTGTAAAGGAAGAACGGTCCGAACCTGACGCATCTGCCAACAGGCCCTCTGCCTGCATCGGGTACTGTGTTAACCACTTATCCCCAGGAAGGCATCAGTCATTATCATTGCCATGATGACTTTGTCCTGGTAGAACAGGATGCTGGCAATTTTTATACTTTAAAAAATGACCAGATTCTTCAGTCTAGCAGGCAGCGGTCCCCTGACACAGGGAAGATGAATACCAAGAAGACAGAGAAAATTGCTCAAGTGTTCCCTCTAGCCACTCCCTCCCACTGTTCCATATCTGGCGGCCACTCTGGCAACCTCAGAGCCCTTTTGCTGCCCAGCTCCAGTGTCCCTTTTCTTCTCATGGCTCAGCAGCCCCTCTGACCACTGCAGCCTCACGTGGTTCCTAGAATTCTTCAGGGTGGGGCAAGAGTAAGCTGCTCAGACCATCTATTTACCTTTCAGTCTTCCAAAGTGTGGTGGCTCATAAAAGCATTGCAGCCAGAGAGGTTATTTGAAAGCTCAGCCCTGCTTGAAAAGCAGGCTTGCCTGCTTAAAAGCTTCCAGGGGGCCAGGCACGGTGGCTCATGCCTGTAATCTCAGCACTTTGGGAGGCCGAGGCAGGTGGATCATGAGGTCAGGAGATCAACACCAGCCTGACCAATATGGTGAAACGCCATCTCTACTAAAAATACAAAAAAATTAGCTGGGCATGGTGGCACGTGCCTGTAATCCCAGCTACTCAGGAGGCTGAGGCAGGAGAATTGCTTGAAACCGGGAGGCGGTGGTTGCCATCAGCCGAGATCATGCCACTGCACTCCAGCCTGTGTGACAGAGCGAGACTACATCTCAAAAAAAAAAAAAAAAACAACCAAAAAAACCCTCCAGGGGCTGTCAGTTGCTCTTAGAATCCAGATACTTCCCTGCAGAGGGGCCACAGGGCCTGATCTAGCCCTGTCTGCTGCGTCTCCTGTCACTCTGGGCCCACCTGTAAGGGCTGCTTTTTGGTTCCTCTGTGTCCCTTTCACATTCTGTTCCCTCTTCCTACACACTGTTCCCTCTGCCTCCTCTCCCTTCTTCACCTTCTTCCCATGAATTGGGACTGCCTGTTTGTCTTTCAGATCTTTGTTGTTCCTTACCTTCAAGATGTTGTCTGAATGTTACCTTTTCATTGAGATAATCTCTGATTTTTTTGTTTTGTTTTGTTTTGTGTTTTGAGAAAGAATCTCCCTCTGTCTCCCAGGCTGGAATACAGTGGCGCGATCGCGGCTCACTGCACCCTCCACCTCCCAGGTTCAAGAGATTCTCCTGCCTCAGCCTCCTGAGTTGCTGGGACTGCAGGTGTGTGCCACCACACCCAGCTAATTTTTGTGTTTTTTATAGAAACAGGGTTTTCCCATGTTGTCCAGGCTAATCTCAAACTCCTGACCTCAGGTGATCCACCCTCCTCAGCCTCCCAGAGTGCTAGAATTACAGGCAGGAGCCACCGTACCCATCCGTTCAATGATCTCTGATTTTAGAGTTCCAGCTCTTCCCCTGCCCACCGCCTGCCTGCTTGCTTTCCTTCCATAACACTTAGCACCTTCTCACTTACTGCCTGCTTTACCTATTAGCTGTACTGATCATCCATCTTTCTTTATTAAAACACAAGCTCCATGAAGGCAAACACTTTGGTTTTGTTCTTAGTGCCTAGAATGTTAGTGTTGAGATTGCCTGGTAATGAGTACAAGTGGCCTGGCATTTTGCAAATAACGGTTAAGCCAATGGAAGAACACTAAATCTAAGTCTCTCTCCCTCCCTTTTCTTTATAATTACTTCTGTGGGCTAGAATTTACTTTGATTCCTTTCAACACAACAGCTAGAAGTTTCCAGACAATAAAAGCCAAAATCCAGGCCAGGTGCAGTGGCTTGCACCTATAATCCCAGCCCTTTGGGAGGCCGAGGCAGGTAGATCTCTTGAGGCCAGGAGTTTGAGACCAGCCTGGCCAACATGGCAAAACCGTGTCTCTATTAAAAATAGAAAAATTAGCCAGGTGTGGTAGTGTATGCCTGTAATCCTAGCTACTCAGGAGGCATGAGAATCACTCGAACCCGGATTGCACCATTGCATTCCAGCCTGGGCATCAGAGTGAGACTCTATAAATCAATCAATCAATCATTCCAAGATGTTTAACCTTTTCCTCATCTTGAAGGAGTTTAGTTATATTTGGATATGATATTTACAGCCTTCAGCCCACTTCTGAGTTTGGGGCTCCTCTTGAAGGCCCAAGCTCCCCTAGACATAAGGACTGCCCCATGCCCTGCTCACCCTGACAAAGTCAGAACAGAATACAGAAGTGCCAGGTGCCAAACTCCATCAGGCTGCAGGGCCCAGGGGATCTTGCTTCCTAGGTGGGAGATGACCTGATCCCTTTGTAGGTGACCTGGTCCCTTTATCCCTTGGTCCAAATTGATAGCCCATCATGGTCTCTAGGTCTAACCCTCTTCCACCATTTGGAGCAGTTTAAATATAACTTTCTTTCCTTACTGCGGCACTGAGGGGTACAGGCCTCTTTTTAGTCTCCCGCAAAACGTTTCAACAGCACGTGAGCACAATGTGTGGACAGAGAGAGACTTCTCACCGCGCCTTAGCAAACAAGTCATGTCCTCTTCCCATGTTTTATTTTATTTATAATAACTGACATTTATATGGGGCTTACGTGTTTCAGGCATTGTTCTAAACTCTTTGCAGAGATGAACTTACTTAATCTTCATAACAGTCTTATGAAGCAGGCAGTATAATTATATATATTGTCACATTGAGTGTAATTATCTTTAGGGTGCCAGGTGTGGTGGCTCATGCCTGTAATCCCAGCACTTTGGGAGGCTGAGGTGGCAGATCACTTGAGGTTAAGAGTTTGAGGCCAGCCTGGCCAACATGGTGAAAGCTCGTCTCTGCTAAAAATACAAAAATTAGCCGGGCACGGTGGCATGTGCCTGTAATCCCAGCAACTTGGGAGGCTGAGACAGAATCACTTGAACCTGGGAGGCGGAGGCTGCAGTGACCTAAGATCATGCTAATGCACTCCAGCCTAGGTGACAGTGTGAGACACAGTTTCCAAAAAAAAAATTATTATGTAATTTGAAAACAGAGACAAAAACAAATTATTGTCCTGTGATTATTGCCAACTAGAAGCAATTATTGTGTAATGCTTTCTATAGGTTATGAAATTGCTGTTTTATAGGAAGCAAAAACAAGGTTATGATTTAGATTCTTTTTTTAATTTTGTTTTCTGTTTTTATTCACGTTACAAATGAATGCAGATTAACGAGTCAAGTAGTTGTACCCAGCAAGTTATACAAAGCAGCAGCACACAACTCCTCACTGGCCCATTGCTCACTCCTGGAGGCAGCCACTCTCTGTGAGTTGAGCTAATTTTGTGGATATTCACTTTCTTTGTTCTAAACAACATGTTTGTGTTGCTGCTTCTGGATCTACTTGCTGTTATGTATTGAATTTGTGTCCTGGTGAATGAGGATTTAGCTCTGTCCTCTCCATCCCACTCCAACATTTCATCCCCATGTCTTTCCTGTGTCATTAATCCTAATTTGGTTGACCATGCACAGTGGCTGACGCCTGTAATCCCAGCACTTTGGGAGGCCGAGGGAGGCAGATTACCTGAGGTCACAAGTTCGAGACCAGCCTGGCCAACATGGTGAAACCCTGTCTCAGCTGAAAATACAAAAATTAGCTGGGTGTGATTGATGGTGGGTGCCTGTAATCCCAGCTACTCGGGAGACTGAGACAGGAGAATTGCTTAAACCCAGGAAGTAGAGTTTACAGTGAGCTGAGATTGCAGCACTGCACTTCAGTCTGGGCGACAGCACAAGATTCCGTCTCAAAAAAAAAAAATCCTAATTTGGGTTATATCAGCATTTAGTATTTATATCTTGCCTGTACATATGTTGTTTTAAACATCATTCACAACAGAGCCACTCTGAAGGCATGATGATTTTTTCTGCATGCTTTGTTTGTTGTGATTTTAAAATTAAGTTTTTGAAGAATACTAATTCAGCCTCAAACTCTTCTTCCAAAAGTCTGAGTGTACCAATTTCCTGTCAATAAATTTAAAATAATAACCAATCTCAGCTTTTTGGCAGAATGTCTCATGGAGCTATTTCCAGACTGATGCTCTGTAGGCCTGCTAACAACTGTGATTTTAGGATTTCTGTGTCCAATCTAGGAACCATCTGTACTTCTCTCTCATGTTGGACCTACCATTGCCTCCTTCTTAGATGTATTCCATCCTCCATCTAAGAAGGAGGCAATGGTAGGTCCAACATGAGAAGAATTTACATCGAAAAATGTCTTCATTCCCTCACATTAAAGTGATAGTTTGATAGTTTGGCTGGGTATAGAATGATAGGTGAGTATTTTTAAGGTTTTGTCTCCTTGTCTTTGTTCTTTAAGTCTGGCTTTTAAGAAGTTCAATTTTATTCTGATTCTTGATCTTTTATATGAAACCAGAAACACATAGGATCTTCTCTTCGCATTTAGGGTTCTGCAATAATACTGTGAGGAACTTTGGTGTAAGTCTGTTTAAACTCATGCCCTTTTGTTCTGGGAAGTCCTTTTGAATTAGTTCTTCAATTTTGTATCTCTCTTTTTCTCTCTCTATCTCTTTCTGAATGTGTGTATGTGTGTGTGTGTGTGTGTGTGTGTGTGTGTGTGTGTGTGTGTGTGTGTGTGTTATATGTGGGCAGGGGAGTTCCCCTGTACTCTGATACTCATAGTCTGCAAATGTTTTACCTCGTGTTCTGGTCCTCAAATATTTCCTTTTTTTCCCCCACTTTATTGTTTACTCTACTTTTTGAGATGACTCCTCACCTTTATCTTCTAAGCCTTCTACTGAGCTTTTCATTTTTGCTGTCATAGTTTTAATTTTCAAGAACTTTTTTGATCATTACTCCTTTTCAAAATAGCATCCTAAAATTGGTTGATAAATGCAGTATCTTCTGTCTCTGAGAATGCTAATATTTTTTGTTTTTGTTTTTGAGATGGAGTTTCACTCTTGTCGCCCAGGCTGGAGTGCAGTGGCACAATCTCGGCTCACTGCAACCTCTGCCTCCCGGGTTCAAGCAATTCTACTGCCCCAGCCTCCTGAGTAGTTGGGATTACAGGTGTGTGCCAGTATGCCAGGCTATTTTTTGTATTTTTAGTAGAGATGGGGTTTTACCCTGTTAGCTAGGCTGGTCTGGTCTCCAGCTCCTGACCTCAGGTGATCCACCCACTTTGGCCTCCCAAAGTGCAGGATTACAGGTGTGAGCCACCGTTCCCAGCCTGCTAATGATTTTTTTTTCCTTCTCCCCATATAGTCTCTGTTTCTTACCATTGGAGTTGTTTTGTTCTTTTTTTCATATTAGACACGTTCCTCATATGTCTAATGATCCTTGGCTGCCTGCTTCCATTTAAAAGTGCATTGTTTTTTTAAAAAAGAATAAAAAGGAGTACAGCCCAGAAAAGGTGATTATTGTAGGGGAGGGAGGCCTTCTTGCCCATGGCCTTCACCATAACGTGGCGAAGGCTCCCTACTTCTGTATTATCGGTGGCTTTTGGTTCTTTTTGGCTCTCAGATTCCCCAGAGACCACTGCTGTTGGAGACTGCCTGGCTGCTTTCACTTCATTCTGAGTGTTCTGGGAGCCAAATGGAAGGAAAAGGTTCCATCCTGAAATCCAGGGTAAAACCTTTCTGATTTATCTACTTTTTTTCACTGGGGGACCCCTGCCCCAGCAGTGTCAGCTGGCTCCCAGAACTCCTTTGTTTACTCTTTTTTTAAACTAAAAAAAATTTTTTTTTTTTTTGAAGAGATAGGCTCTCCCTATGTAGCCAGGCTGGTCTTGAACTCCTGGGCTCAAGTGATCCTCCCACCTCCCAAAGTGCTGAGACCTTTGTTTACTCTTTACAAAGGCTAAAGCTCCCATCTTCTGCCAGGGTGGTCCAGCTTCATGCAGTTGCAAGCCATCTTTCTGTTTTAGCTTTCACTCTCATATCCAAGAATCGCTAAAAATTGAGGTTTTTCTGAAACTAAAATGCACTTACTCTGAAGTGAAGAGCTGGGGCACACAAACCCATCCTTTCCGCACCACTCAAGTTGAGATGCAGAACATTTGCTGGATTCCAGAAGGCTCGCTCATGCTCCTTCTCTGTCAGTAAACTTTCTATCACCAGGACTCGTTGATTTTGTCTGTTCTTGAACTTCATAAAAATGAAATCATGCAGTATTTACTCTTGTGTCTTCTGGCTTCTTTTGCTGTGTGTGATGTTTGAGATTCATCCATGTTATTACATGTAGCAGCAATTGGTTCTTTGTTATGGCCATGTAGTATAACTCTCTATTGAATAGATCACAATTTATTTACCCATCCCACTAGTGATGGACATCTAGGTTATTTCTACTTGGGGGCTATTGTGAATAAAGCAGGCAAGGATATTCTGGTTCATATCTTTTAATAGACCTATGCGTTAATTTATTTGAGTCTATTCCGAGGAGTGGAATTACTGGGTCATTGGGAAGATGTGGGTTTGTCTTTGGCAAATACTGCCTAAGAGTTTTCCAAAGCCTGTTGATTCTTGACTTTTCTTGCTGCCAGCTGAATATTTAAACTTAAAGTCAGCTACAGCTTGGTGCAGTGGCTCACACCTGTAATCTGAACACTTTGGGAGACCAAGGTGGGAGGATTGCTCAAGGTTCGTAGCTCAAGACTAGCCAGAGCAACATAACAAGACCCTGTCTCTATAAAAAATAATAAAAAATTAGCTGGCCATGATGGCTCACACTTGTAATCCCTGCAACTCAGGAGGCCAAGACAGGAGGATCGCTTCAGGCCAGGAGTTTGAAACCAGACTGGGCAACATAGCAAGGCCCCATATCTACATACAATTTAAAAATCATCCATGCATGATCGTATGTGTCTGTAGTCCCAGCAACTGGGCATGCTGAGCTGGGAGGATCACTTGAGCCCAGGAGGTTGAGGTTGCAGTGAGCTGTGGTCATGCCATTGCACTACGGCCTCAGAAACAGCGTGAGACCCCCCGTCTCAAAAGAAGCAGTAATCACTTGGTAAGCCCATTGGCACTTGTCCATGTACTTTCCAGTTTCCAAATTATGTGCTGCTCTCTCCTCTCCTGTTTGTCCTTGAGAGTTTCCTGCCTTTACAGTGGGATTTGTGGAAGGAACAAAGCTGAATGTGTTTTCAGTCTACTATCTTTAACTGGAAACCTTTATTATGACTTTAAGATGGCTTTTTAGCTCACTCAGTCTCCCTGAACAGAATACATTTGTGTTTCTTCTGAGTCATTTCTGCTCAGTGGCTTTATTAAAAAAAAAAAAAGTTTTAATGCCTCTGCCTCTTACTGGTACTCCAGATGTCGTTTTCTGCACTCTGCATTGCCAGCAAGATGACAGCACGATTCTGAGTCCACATCTTTATTAGATATAACGATTAATAAACAGTCCAAATTGAAGGTACAGTCTGTGGGATGCTTTCCTTTAAATTTTTTTTTCTTGAGTTTGCAAAAATCTTTGTATACAATTATATGGACGTTTAAGCTGATCAAGTCCTTCAAGTCCAGGCAAATAAGAAACACCTTAATTTTTAACCTTGTAATGTCCCCAAATTAACCTTGTAATGTTAATAATATCATTGGGGTCCAGGTGTTCCCCTGGAGCCATCTTCACTATTTTGGTTAGGGTATGCCAGGGCTGGTAGGCACAGTTAAACTTCTAGAGTCCTGAATTGGATGTCAGATAAGTTTTCCCCAAAGAACTAATGATATATACTCGACTCTCCACACTTCCCACCCTGGGAGCACAGAGATGGTGACAGGCAGGTCAGAAATTGCAAGGAAAACTCACAGACACCCATGTTTCTAGTAATGGTGACCTCACCAGCAGAGAAGGACAAGCACACTCAGTGCTAAGATGCTTCCCAGCTTACAGACTCGGGGATCCCATTCACTTACTATTCAGGTCCTGCCCCAGTGAGCTCACCCTTTGTCCTCTGCTTCAACTCCTGGCACACTTTTTTAAAGAGACAGAGTCTCCATGTGCTGCCCAGGCTGATCTTGAACTCCTGGGCCTTACGTCTTGCCTCACAGAACTGGCCAGGCCTCACTGCTTCTCCCCTGGTTACAGCTTACTTCATCTTATGTCATTTTACTCATTAAAATAGTGGTCAGCCAGGAATGTAGCTTCTTGTTGTAGAAGAGTAACAGGCCAGGAAGATTGCAATCACGCAGGTAAAGTACTTATCCCAGTGCTTGCCGTTGGTAAGAGTGCCGTGAGTGATCACTAGTATATTAATTATCTGTTCTATAGAGTGAATTTCTGAGCAGCTCAGGAACTGTTTTGCTTCACTTGGTCAAACCTAAATTGTAATTGGCTCCTCTCACTCTTTCTTTGGGGGTGGAGGTCTAAAGATTATAACCAAACTGTACTCCTTTCTTCATCTCTTTTGGTTTTTTATGTATCAGGGATATGTTATCCTAAATCTATGAATTCAGTATATTTTATTTCTATTCATGTAACAAATAGTATTTCTCAATATAGATAATCACATAATTATACCTCTACTGACCCTCTAATCAAATGTATTGAATACGCTTATTACTGTACGTAATACATTCCCCCCTCTCCCTCATACTGAATTCCCTTATGATCATGGCTGTTATACCTGTGGGTATAAATAGTGGTTAGCTTCTTGTACTTGCTGATAAGAGCGATTTTGAAAAGCAGAAATAGACATAAAATCCACCAATAATAACAGAAATCTCAAATATTTTCCTGGGAAAGCAAACCATGCAGCAAGGGAAGGAAGCGTGATTGTAACCTTTATAAAGTTGAATTAGTATATTCATCTGCATTGTAGATGAATTCAGTTTGTGGGAGGTAGTCTGAGATACCACCATCAGTTATAACGTGATCTCTGTGATGAGCCATAGTTGCATTCCAGGCAGCTAGTTTATGAACAAATTTTTGCACACCATACATTTGTAAGGTGAAGATGACTAGGAGAATAGTAGTATGTTATAATTCTGGTGTCTTTGCTTTTTAATACTGCTAGCTGCTGCAAGGGGGAATAATTCACGAACAGCATGTTAATAAGTCCATGTTGTCATGTTCTTGAGTGCAGGGTTATGATGGATTCGGAAATTGTAGAGTCTTGTCATTATTTGAGGAATTAACATTACTCCATCAGATTAAAATGTTTGAGTTCAGATGACTTTGGGTCAGGCACAGTGGTTCATACCTGTAATCTCAACACTTTGGGAAGTCAAGGTGTGAGGATTACTTGAGCCCAGGAGTTCAGGACCAACCTGAGCAACATAGTCAGATCCCATCTCTACAAACATTTAAAAATTAGCCAGATGTGGTGGTGTATGCCTGTTGTCCCAGGTACTTGAGAGGCTGAGGTGGGAGGATGGCTTGATCCCAGGAGGTCAAGGCTACAGTAAATCATGGTCATGCCACTGCACTCTAACCTGGGCAGCAGAGCAAGATTGCATCTCAAAAATCAAACAAAGGAAAGGCTTTGATATCCAGACTCTCCCCTCCAGTTCTAGGGACCTCCTTGATAACCTCTGGGTAGATTTGATCATTGAGTGCTGCCGTTTTGCCCATTGCCACCAGCCAGAATGCCTGTCTGGATAATTAAACTGGAAACAGTCCAACAGTGTCTAAAACTCCTCTATACTGGACACACATTTGGTTGTACTGTACTGAACGGAATGTGGCCAACCCAGGGCACCAGTTGTATATGGTCTAAAGCCTGAGAGAGTTATTTGCTCTTGGTGATCACTTAGTCGACGGTTCCTTGACAGATGCTGTGAGGACAGTCCTTAGAATTGAGGGGCAGTGTCCTTCCCCTGACAGCTCTGGCATAAGCCTTGTGTGCACAGTCTGAGCTTCACAGTCAGTGACACCATCCCATTCACCACACTCTCCAGGCACCTAGCCCTGTACCTGTAACACCATTGCTTTTTGTTTTCTCTCTATTCTTTGGAGATAGATACAAGTTCACTACTGCTGCTTTATTTTTATTGTATTTATTTATTTATTGTGAGACAGAGTCATGCTCTGTCACCCAGGCTGGAGTACAGCGGTGCCAACACAGGTCACTGCAGCGTGGGTTCAAGCCAACCTTCTACCTCAGCCTCCCAAGTAGTTGGGACTACAGGCATGCACCACCACACCTGACTAATTTTTAAATTTTTTGTAGTCCCAGTGCAGTGGCTCACACCTGTAATCCTAGCACTTTGAGAGGCCGAGGCAGGCAGATCACTTGAGGTCAGGAGCTCAAGATCAGCCTGGCCAACATGGTGAAACCCCGTCTCTACGAAAAATACAAAACTTAGCTGGGTCTGGTGGCGTGCGCCTGTAGTCTCAGCTACTCGATTACTCAATTTGATTAATCGTTGTAATCAAACGATTCTCTCAGGCTGAGGCAGGAGAATCGTTTGAACCCAGGGGGCAGACTTTAGTGAGCTGAGGTCACCTCACTGTACTCCAGCCTGGACAACAGAGTAAGACTCTGTATTTAAAAAAAAAAAAAAACGATTTTTTGTTGTTGTTGTTAAAAGAAAAATTTATAGGAAATGGGATCTCCCTATATTGCCCAGGCTGGTCTTGAACTCCTGCGTGCAGGTTGTCCTCCTGGCTCAGCCTCCCACAGTGCTGGGATTACAGGCACGAGCCACCATAGCTGACCTATTGCTGCTTTATACCTAGAGAAATTAAGACAGCACATGGCTAAGTAAGAGGTGGTGTTATAGTGACAATAGTTACTGTCAAGATGAATATGTATGAAGTACTTGGCCTTGGTGCCCTGGCAGATAGAAGCAGTTGCTAAAGATAGCTAAGGCATGCTGTCATTCACTGTGGCTCACAAGAGTACAGCTAGTGGTCCCTGAGGTAGATTTGAACACGAGGTCTCCACACTTTCCCCGTCTCTACCTGTGGTCCTGTCGACAAGACAGTTTCCAGGCTGCCCCTCTGTGGCTGTGCTGAACCCCTTGCAGCTGAACCCTGAGTCCTCATTCCTCCCTTCCCCCTCCCCCATGCCTGCACTAAGCCTCAGTTTGCTCATCTGTAAATGATTGTGGTGGAACAATGGACCTGTTGCTGCTGAACCCAAAGTACTACAAAAAAAATAAAAGCCTGTCTTGTAAGTGATCCCAGTTACAAGTCCCTTCAAAGTAAACACTTGTGAAGAATCGTGTTGGCCAGGCGCACTGGCTCATGCCTGTCATCCCAACACTTTCGGGTTACAAGTGGGCGGATCACCTGAGGTCAGGAGTTTGAGACCAGCCTGGCCAACATGGCAAAACCCTGTCTCTACTGAAAATACAAAAATTAGCCAGGTGTGGTGGTGCATGCCTGTAATCCCAGCTACTCGGGAGGGTGAGGCATGCGAATCACTTGAACTTGGGAGGCAGATGCTGCAGTGAACGGAGATCGCACCACTGCACTCCAGCCTGGGTGACAGAGTGAGATTCCATCTCAAAAAAAAAAAAAATTATGTCATTTCAGAGTTGGTGATGAGTAGATGCAAAACACTTTCCCTACTCTTGCAAAATGGCACGGACACTTCAGCTGGTAACAGAAATACACCATTCTGTTGTAGAATTGGTCTTGAAATGTTCAAGCCTGGAAATGGGCAAGGTTTTCTGAAAGGATCTCTTGCATAAGATACCACAAGGCCATCCACAGCACCAGGGAAGGGATGATGTAAGATGTGAGTGGGATAAAGGATCTGGAGATGAGATGAGTGTGGGAAGCTGCGAGTGTGTCGTGATTGGAAGAGGCCAGGCTGGTGACAGCTGAAAGAGCCACTGCTGGTGGCTGTGTGAGAATTGATTGCACGGACCACTCCTGGAAGTGATGGGCTGGTCAGGAGGTTACTGTTGCCTGCCAGATAGTGAACTGTAACCAGGGAGAAGCAGCTCGGTCTTGCTGGTTCTGCAGGGCAGGAGCGATCAGTAAAGTGTGCGAGGAATTAAAGCAGACAACAGAGGTTGGGCCTGGGTAGTAAGTAAATCCGACCCCCAGAGTCTGTGAGCTCAGGGACGTCTTAGCACTGAGCATGCTGTTTTTGTCTGCCGTTGAGGCTGCCACTACTGTGAACATAGAAGGTGTCTGTGACCTCCTCCTTGTCGTTCCTGACCTGGAGGAATCCCCAGAGGGAGCCTGGGGGCTGGAGTAGGGGATGGCTAGCACACATCACAGGTTATTGGGGGAAATGTACTCTGACTCAGGCAAGGGAAGCCATACACCATGGAGAGGCTTGAGAGATGTTTGGGAAGTGTGGTCACCAAGACGTGGTGGTGGCTGATTTGAGGGCGGCGGGAAGGGAGTGATCAGGGATCAGAGCTCTGAGTTGGCAGTTGAGTGGATAGCAACCTTTCCCCGCCTGGTGGAGGCAGTGGCATGAGCAGAAACCAGTGGGGAGAAGTGAGGCATGCTACAAACCCACCTCCTATCCTGCACAGCAGCTGGCAGAATTTTCCAGAGAACATTTCTTCACCCGGAGTATCAGGAGGCTTCAGGTAACAGAAGCCAGCTGCTCTGACCACACTCCACTGTCTTCCCTCCTGAGGAGTGAATCCCTTTCCTG
Source organism: Cheracebus regulus (assembly GCA_963574635.1). Taxonomy (NCBI): domain Eukaryota; kingdom Metazoa; phylum Chordata; class Mammalia; order Primates; family Pitheciidae; genus Cheracebus; species Cheracebus regulus. The sequence goes on along the minus strand of CAUYQU010084030.1, from coordinate 41,188 downwards.
TAGGGCTGGAAGGACCACAGGCTTGGGAGTGTACACAGCAGAAATTTACTTTCTCATAGTTTTGGAATCTGGAAACCTGAGACCAGTGTTGGCAGATCGATTCCTTACGAAGCCTCTCTCCTTGCCTTGCAGATGGCGACTTCTCCCTGTATCCTACGTGGTCTTCCTCTCTGCATCTGTGTTCTAATCAATCCCCTCATAACCATGCCAGTCAGACTGAATTAAGGCTCACCCCAACGACCTCACGTTAACTTAATTACCTTGTTGGAGACCCTGTGGCCAAATGCAGTCATATGATGAGGTAGTGGAGTGAGGACTTCAAATAGGAATTTGCAGGGACACAGTTCATCCATAACAGGCATATCCTGCCTGTTGCAGCTTCACAGATGGCAGTGAGCCAGAAGTCACACCTGTAATTGCCTAAGGCTTGCCCGCTGCTCCATTAGAGAAAGAGGCTATAGAATACAGAAGAGTACACCCTGTGTGCGTGTATATGTTTGCGCTATGTGTGTGCATTGTGCACCTGCATGTGCATGTGCAGTGTGTGTACACACACATACAGAAGTTGGATGGGAGCTGGATGGAGACGTTGCCGACCCCCCTGTGCACATCAGAAAGGTGTGAGGAGAGTTGAGAAGTGGGTATCCCAATGTCTTCCTGTTATTTTCTGCCCTCTGCTGATTTCCCATTAGAACAACCCACACACATCTACTGAGCATCTTTATTGCACAATGAAAACACACTGGAGCCTGCATCTTACGGTGCCACCCAGCCTTGGGGTCCCTGGTGAAGCCAATGGCTGGAATTCCAGGAAGAAAGAAACCCCTGAAAGCCAGGATAGGCCAAGGAAACTGCAAATGGGAAAGGATTTTTTTTTTCTTGAAACAGTGCCTCATTCTGTCACCCAGGTTGGAGTCCAGTGATGCAACGACAGCTCACTGCAGACTTGACCTTCCCAGGCTCAGGTGAGCCTCCTGTCTCAGCCTCTCGAGTAGCTAGGACTAAAGGTGTACACTACCACGCCCAAGTAATTTTTGTATTTCTGTAGAGACAGGGCCTCGCCGTGTTGCTCAGGCTGGTTTAGAACTCTGGGGCTTGGGCGATCTGCTTGCCTTGTCCTCTAAAAGTGCTGAGATTACAGGCATGAGCCGCCATGCCCAGCTGGGAAAGGATTTGACAAAGTATGGCAGCAGTCTTTCCAGCAGGAAATTCTTCCTCATTTCAATTTGTCATTCATCTGGCTGCTCTGCAGCCGGCCTCAGCTGGAGAAATAATTTGGTTTGCAAGTCACTGCTCAGTGTCTACTTACTCGAGGGCCATATTGATTTTGTTGTTCTTTTGGCTGCTTCTTATATTGAACCGCAGTCTACTCTTTACCTCCCCGAATGAGTAAAAGGCTCCATTAATGGCCTGTTACATCACCTGTTTCTCCACTTACTAAGGTTGTCCTGCTATTTAATTTAAAATCTTTCAGCAGTGGTTGAGTGTATCATCATCAGTTCTCCTTAGAGTTGCCATGCCTACAGGGAGTAGGGATTATAGAGGTCTTACTTTCTTTAACTAAGCGGCATCTTTTCTTGTCTCTTTGCCTCAGAGAACATTGGTTTGCTTGTTCTTGCTGGGAAAAAGAAAAGAAAAGAAAAACCTTCTTACTAAGACAGTACATGGATTCATAACACGGTTGAAGTCTATTCACAGAACCTCCGTAGGGGAGAGAAAATAGTTTGAAGGTCTCAGAGGTGGTTGGTTTTTAATAATTATTTGCCAGTAGAATCTCGCCGTCTCTGCATACTGCTGGCTGGGATGGCCTGGTTGTTGTTTTTTCGTCTGTTTTTGCCTTTTTTTTTTTTTAGATAGAGTCTTGCTCTGTCTCCCAGGCTGGATGATCTTGGCCCACTGCAACCTCTGTCTCCCAGGTTCATATGATTCTTCTGCCTCAGCCTCCCTAGTAGCTGGGACTACAGGTGCCCACCACCATGCCTGGCTAATTTTTGTATTTTTAGTAGGGGCAGAGTTTCACCATGTTGGTCAGGCTGGCCTCAAACTCCTGACCTCAAGTGATCCACCTGCCCCAGCCTCCCAGAGTCCTGGGATTACAGGTGTGAGCCATCATGCCTGGTACCGGCCTGCTTTTTTGTATTTTTTCTCTACTTCTAATTTCTACAAACAGAGGGATGGTCAGGTTGAACAGGAATGTCAACACTTGGGTTTGCCATTTGTTTCTCGTTCTGTCTGTTTTATAATCAGGTTATATTCCTCGGTACTTTGCAGCAGTTTCCTTCTTCTTTTACCCCCAGCAGGAAACATAAAATCTGTATCATCATGATGTCTTGAGCTTGGCAGGGAAGCATGAAATTTCTGTGATATCTGCCTCTTTCTGATTGAGATGGACTTTCAGTGAAGCATAGCGGTCATTTTCCCTTCAGAAGATGGCGCCTTAATCTGAAAAAAATAATGGTGGTAACCTGGACACCTTTGTTCTTGGAAATGAAGTCATTCCACCTAGGTTCCCAGTAAATGATAAATTGTACTATATTAAAATCCTAAGAAAAGCTTTGTGGCCAGGAGCTCATCCTGTCCATCTAGGGCTTTACCAGTGACTTCTGAGTGATTGTGGCAACATGCCACTCATAGCCATCCTAGGGACATTCTAAATGTTGTTTACTTATAGTTCCCCATTCTAAAAGAGTTTAATTAAGGGATAAATGAATTGGGCATGGAATTTTTAGCCTAATAATAACATATGATTTTATTTGTGTTGAGCTGTAAATTAAGCTTTGCACAGAATATATATGGAGTAAAACACTTTGGGCTGGACACGGTGGCTCACACCTATAATCCCAGCACTTTGGAAGGCTGAGACGGGCGGATCACCTGAGATCAGGAGTTCAAGACCAGCCTGGCCAACATGGTGAAACCCTGTCTCTACTATAAATACAAAAATTAGCCAGATGTGGTGGCGCACACCTGTAGTCCCAGATACTTGGGAGGCTGAGGCAAGAAAATCACTTGAACTCAGGAGACCGAGTTTGCATTTAGCCAAGATTGTGCCACTGTACTCCAGCCTGGGCAAAAGAGCGAGAGTCCGTCTCAAAATAAATGCATAAATAAAATAAAATAAAACACTTTGTTAATGTCAAAGGTACAGAAAACAAGAAGTTTCCTTCCCTGAAGTACAGATCCTTTGGTGTGCAGGATTTGAACACTTTTTTAGGAAAAGCTTGCTAGTAACAGTGTTACTTTCCCACCTGCATAGTTTCAAGCCAAGTCACAAACAGGTGCTTTAGTTTCAGGTACAGCTACAAAGAACACAGAAGAGAAGCTGACACTTGTATTTTTAGGACAAAGGCTTCCTTCTCCAAGGCTGAGAAAGGCCTGGTCCCTCACTGCTCTGATGGATTTATCTGGGGTGCCATCTCCTGGGGAGAAAACCAGTGCCACACACTCACCAAATCAAGAGTGCATCTCTCTCGGGAAGACACGATCTGTGTGAAAACATCTGTGCTCTCCTGTCTAGGCCTGTCCAGAACTATATGAAGCCATTCAGTTTTGTTCAGTTTTAATGATGGCCTGATAAAAACATACAGGTGTGTGTGTGTGTGTGTGTGTGTGCACATAGTGCAATGGATGTATAATTAACATACACACATTTATATTGGTGTTTAATTTTTTTTCCCCCTAAGACGGAGTTTTCCTTGCCCAGGCTGGAGTGCAGTGGTGTGATCTCGGATCACTGCAACCTCTGCCTCCTGCATCCAAGCGATTCTCCTGCCTCAGCCTCCCAAGTAGCTGGGATTACAGGCATACATCACCACACCCAGCTAATCTTTGTATTTTTATTAGCGACAGGATTTCACCATCTTGGCCAGGCTAGTCTCTAACCCCTAATCTCAGGTGATCCACATACCTTGGCCTCCCAAAGTGTTAGGATTACAGGCGTGAGCCACCGTGTCTGGGCTATAGGTGTTTAACTTTGAAGGTCGTTTGTGCATATGGAGGGAAAAACCAAATCCTATATATAGGTAAGGTATATAGAACATGGTAAGTCAGTCTTTCCCTCTTCCCTTCTGGAGACCACAGCCAGTTTCTTGTGTATCTTTCTGAGAGACATTTCTAAGCATATTTGCATATTTTTCTTAGTATCTTTTATTTTCATAATTTTGCTTAGTTTTTGATACGGTTTGGCTGTGTCCCCACCCAAACCTCTTTTTGAATTGTAATAATCCCCACATGTCAAATGGTGGGGCCAGGTGGAGATAATTGAATCACGGGGGCAGTGTTCTTCATACTGTTCTCATGGTAGTGAATAAGTCTCAGAGATCTGACGGTTTTATAAAGGTTTTTTTCCTTGTTGCTTGGTTCTCATTCTCTCTTGCCTGCCGCCGTATAAGATGTGATTTTCACTTCTGCTGTAATTGTGAGGCCCCTCCAGCCACACGAAACTGTTAGTCTATTAAACTTTTTTGCTTTATAAATTACCCAGTCTCGGGTTTTTTTTTTTTTGAAACAGAATCTTGCTCTGTTGCCCAGGCTAGAGTGTAGTGGTAGAATCTTGGCTCACTGCAACCTCCACTTTCTGGGTTCAAATGATTCTCCTGCCTCAGGCCTCCCAAGTAGCTGGTATTATAGGTGCGGGCCACCACACCCAGGTAATTTTTGTATTTTTTAGTAGAGACGGGGTTTCGCCATGTTGGCCAGTCTGGTCTGTTACTCCTCACCTCAAGTGATCCGCCTGCCTCAGCCCTCCCAAAGTGTTGGCATTACAGGTATGAGCTACTCCATCCAACCGAATGTACATTTTCAAATTTGAATAAAAGAAACCATTTATATCCCAGTCAGCCATATAAAAGAATGCCTGTTTCCCTACACTCTCACCAACAAATTGTGTTATCAAGACTTTTTTTTTTTTGAGTTAGAGTCTTGTTCTCTTCCCTAGGCTGGAGTGCAGTGGCACAATCTTGGCTCACTGCAACCTCTGCCTCCTGGGTTCAAGTGATCCTCCAGCCTCAGACTCTCAAACAGCTGGGACTACAGGCACCTGCCACCAGGCCTGGCTAGTTTTTGTATTTTTAGCAGAGATGAGGTTTCACCATGTTGGCCAAGCTGGTCTTGAACTCTTGACCTCAAATGATCTGCCCACCTCAGCCTCCCAAAGTGCTGGGATTACAGGCATGAGCCACTGCAGCCAGCCAGTCAACACTTTTTGATTGTTGCCCGTCTGATGGATATCACATGAAGAAAAACGGCCAAGCTGACTCACTGCTTAAGGGATTCGACCTGAAGTCATAATCTTGTATGTCAACATACAAATTCATGGAGCTAACTGCAGCTCCCTCCTCTACCCCTGATAGAGTTCACCCTGTATCTGCTGTTGGTGCTGACCAGGAGACAGTGTAGTCTTTCCCGTTCATCACTGAAAACACCAGCTCTGGAGTCAGGCTGGGTTATCCCAGATGAGATTTGAGTTTTGGAAGGGTAGATTTGATCATAAAAATATAGGAACAGGCCAGGCATGATGGCTCACACCCAGCCTGTAATCCCAGCACTTTGAGAGGCTGATGTGGGCAGATCACTTGAGGTCAGGAGTTCAAGCCCAGCCTGACCAACATGGTGAAACCCTGCCTCTACTAAAAGTACAAAAATTAGCTGGGCATGGTGGCGGGTGCCTGTAATTCCAGCTACTTGGGAGGCTGAGGCAAGAGAATCTCTTGAACCCAAGAGGTGGAGGTTGTAGCAAGCCAAGATTCATGCCACTGCACTCCAACCTAGGCAACGGAGCAGGACTCTTATCTCAAAACATAATAATAATAATAATAATATATGCATGTGTGTGTGTCTGTGTGTGTGTATGTCTGTGTGTATTTAAGCAAAAATATCACATGGAATATAGTTATACTAAAAAATGATCCCGATAGGATTCTTATAAAATCAGATGAGATAATCTGTGTAGAGTACTTAGCCAGGGATCTGGTACATAGTTGGTGCTTCAGAAACCCAAGCTTTTTCTATTACTCTGATTTGTATACTCTTTACTGCCCTACTTTCCAAAAGGCACCCTGGTCTTTTTTACCTCTTCACGTTCACCCTACTATTCCCTTTGGTTAGGAAAGCACCCTTCCCCTCCTTCTTTCCCCCTCTTCAGCAGGCCCCAGTTCCACCTAAGCCTGGTGATGTTTGGTGGGAATGTTGCTTCCTCCGGGAAAGCGCTGAGGTGCCTCCCAGCAGGGTTGGTTACCCCCACCCCAAACTTCCACGGCACCCAGTGCTTCCATGACATGACTTCATAACTCATGCAGCACCACAGGGCTATTGCCTATCCCCATGTTTGGGCCCCTCCCTAGAGCTTGGGTCACTGAGAACAAGGATACTCTCTCACTCATGCTGGTCTGGCCATGACCTTGCACATAGTGTGTAGCAGGGGTGCATTGAATAAATGCCTAACTGAAGACACATAACTTTTGTGCTTCTAGCCCTGTAATGACTAAGACTGCTTAGATTTTGCCTCTGGCTTTGAAAGAACAGTGTCTGTATGTGGAATTTAACTATAAAACTCTTACTGAGTTTTCATTAGGTCACTTATTTAAAATCCCAAATGGGACTGAAGATTTAGGGGCATAGCCACCAACACCTGAGTTCAGACTGTAAAATGGAATCTTAAAGTAAAAAAAGGCAATCATTCTAAATAAGACTTGTTCATGGATCTGACACCCTCGAATCTCTAAACAGAAATGAATTATGCTCTTTTCTTCCACCGAAGGGACTTGGCAGTAGTGAATCTGCATGTAACTGTCCTGCAACTTCTTCATCCCTGGATATCACATCATCAGCCTTGAGCAATGCCTTGTATGTGCCAAGTGCCCAGAAGCAGTCTGTTAAACTGAATAGTCTTATGATGATGTATGTACACACCTTATAGCAGCACCAGCGTTAGCTCTAAAGAAGGTAGATGCAAGAGAGATGATCACCTAGGAAGAAAAATAATTTATGGAAGACCTTGGCCAGAAATAACAAGTTCAGTGACATTCACAATTACCTATTTTTCTCTTTCGTGTTTTTCATTCAAGCAGAATAAAACTCATGTGTGTAGATGATTGTCTTCTTTTCTGTGCCTGGTATCACAGTTCTATTCAGTCCATATTCTTGGCTGAAAACCATAAAATCACCACTTTGCCAGCCCTTCTCCCTGTACTCTCTTCCCTCTAAACCAGGGATGTCTAGTCTTTTGGCTTCCCTGGGTCACTTTAGAAGAACTGTCTTGGGCCACAACATAAAATACCCTAATATTAATGATAGCTGATGAACTAAACACACACACACACACACACATACACACACACACACCCCTCATAATGTTTTAAGAAAGTTTACTAACTTGTGTTGGGCTGCATTCAGAGACGACCTGGGCTATGTACGGGCTGCGGGTTGGATAGACTTGTTCAAAACTATTCTATCTGCCTTTGACCAGTGAATCAACACAAAGACAGTCCTCGCATCTGAGAACATGATTCGCTTTTCAGAACATGTCCGGACTCCCACATCCTCGCCTCCTCCCTCGCCTGCTGCCCCAACCGCCCAGCACTGTGTTTCCAGAAGGCACCTATGGTGGCTAGCATGCCATTTTCATAAGTCTACATTAGCTTCAGTCTCTGGGTGTGGGCCAGCCCTGCTGGGTCACAGTTCAAGCTTAGAAGAATAGCCAGCCTGCTGTAGGTGTGTCTGCAGTGACAGAAACTCCACCAATAGTGGCTTAAACAAAATGGAAGTTAATTTCTCTGTTATGCTGTGGTCTTGTTGCTTGTTCTCAAAGTTGGTGTGGAAGGCTCACTGGATGATAGTGCTATCATATAATGTGTTGCTCTTATAATGTGTTGCTGAAGATCAGATCTTTGGTTTCTTTATATCTATCTATCTATCTGAGATAGAATATCGCTCTTTCACCCTGGTTGGAGTGTAATGGTGCGATCTCGGCTCACTATAACTTCTACCTCCTGGGTTCAAGCAATTCTCCTGCCTCAGCCTCCCAAGTAGGTGAAGTTACAGGCGCCTGCCACCACACATAGGTAATTTTTGGTATTTTTATTAGAGCGGGATTTCACCATGTTGGCCAGGTTGGTCTCGAACTCCTGACCTCAGGTGATCCACCTGCCTCAACCTCCCAAAGTGATGGGATTACAGGGGTGAGCCACCTCGCCCAGTGCAGATGTTTGGTTTAGAAATTACAAGGTGGTTTTGGTGTGGAGGATCACTGGGGACTAAACTAGAAGCAGAGAGACTTGTAACTCACAGGCTATTACAGTAGACTAGACAAGAGGCAGTGGTGATCTCAACTAAGGTAGTGTCAAGGGATGGAGGAAGGTGGCCAGAGTCTGCTGTGGCTTAAATGCCACTAACTTTACAGAGTCATGATTGTTTCCTCCAACTGGAATGACCTTCCCTTCTGACCCTCAGAACCATAATACTTAAAGAATGTCTAGGCTGGGCACGGTGGCTCATGCCTGTAATCCCAGCATTTGGGGAGGCTGAGGCAGAAGGATTGCTTGAGCTCAGGAGTTTGAGAGCAGCCTGGGCAATGTAACAAGACCCTGCCTCTACAAAAATATTTAAAAATTAGATTAATTTGGTGGCATGTGCCTCTAGTCCCAGCTACTCAGGAGGCTGAGGGGAGAGAATGGTTTGTGCCTGGCATTTTGAGGCTGCAATGATCCTTGTTTATGCCACTGTACTCCAGCCTGGGCCACAGAGCAAGACTGTCTCAAAAAAAAAAGTAAAATAGCACTCACTTATCGCTTGCCTTCTCATATTAATTGATTCTGGAAGATAGCTTGCCTTTCCTAAAAAGCTGTAAGCTGCTGCTTTTTTGTTTGTTTGTTTTTTTAAGATAGAGTCTCTTAGAGTCCTACTGTCTTACCCAGGCTGGAGTACAGCGGCATGATCTTGGCTCACTGCAGCCACCACCTCCCCAGTTGAAGCGATTCTCCTGCCTCAGCCTTCTGAGTAGCTGAGATAACAGGTGTATACCACCATGCCTGGCTAATTTTTGTACTTTTAATAGAGATGGGGTTTCACCATGTTGGCCAGGCTGGTCTCGAACTCCTGACCTCAAGTGATCGGCCAACCTCAGCCTCCCACAGTGCTGGGATTACAGACATGAGCCTCCACACCCAGCCCAAAGCTATAAGCTTCTTAAGTGTTGGACCTTGATCTTATTTCTCCTTGATTACACAGTTACCACAAGCTGATCCTAAATTTCATATGAAAATTCTGGGGACCCAAAAAACCTTGAAAAGGAATAATGAAGTTGGAAGACTCACACTTTTTTATTTCAAATTTACTAGAAGGCTACAGTCATCAAACCACTATGGTACTAGTGTGAAGATAAACATAAAGATTAGTGGATTAGAATTGATAGTCCAGAAATCCTCACATTTAGGGTCAGTGGGTTTTTGACAAGGATGCCAAGACAATTCAGTGGGGAAAGGGTAGTCTTTTCAACAAATGGTGCAGGGGCATCTGGATATCCATATGCAAAAGAGTGAATTTGGACCCCGACCTCACACCATATATAAAAATGAACTAAAAATGGATCAAAGCCCAAAGAAGAGCTAAAACTAGAAAACTCTTCGAAGAAAGCATAGGTAGAAATCTGTGTGATCTTCTATTAGAAAGTGATTTCTTAGATATAACACTAAAGACACAGGTGGCAAAAGAGAAAATAGATAAATTGTGCTTTATGAAACTTGAATACTTTTGTACCTCAAAGGACATTATCAAAGAAGTGAGAAGACATCCCACCAAATGGGAGAGAATACTTGCAAATCCTATATCTGATAAAGGTCTAGTATTCATAACATATTAAAAAAACTCTTACAACTAAATATTAATAATGAAAAGACAAATAGCCCAGTTGAAAAATGGGTGAAGGATCTAAATAGACGTTTCTCCAAAGAAGATATAAAAATTGCCAGTAAGCACAAGAACAGATGTTTAACATCATTGGTCATTATGTAAATGCAAATGGAAACCACAATGAAATTTTACCTCACACCTACTAAGATGGCTACAATTAAAAAGGTGAAAAATAACAAGTATTGATGAGAATATGAAAACGTTGGGGCTCTCATACATGGCTGGTAGGAAGGAATATAAGCTGGTGCTTTGGAAGAAAGTCTGCTAGCTTCTTAAATGGGTAATCACAAGCAGTTAACCATGTAACTCAGAATTTCACTCCTAGGTATACATTCAAAAAGGATGAAAGATATCCACACAAAAACTTGCACATGGATTTTCATAGCAGCATAATCCATAATAGCAAAGAAGTAACAACAACCCAAATGCCCATCAGCAGATGAATGGATAAACAAAATATGACAATATATTCATACAATAGAATAGTATTCAGCAATTAAAGAATGAAGCACTAATACAGGCTACAAAATAGATGAACCTTGAAAATATCAAGCAAAGTGAAAGATCAGTGGCAAAAGACTACATATTATATGATTCTATTTCTACGAAATGCCCAGAGGGAGAAATCTATAAGGTAGATTACTGATTGCTTAGAATTAGGGCGGTGGGAGTTGGGGGCAATGGCGAGGGGCTGCTAATGGATGAAAGTTCATTTTGGAGTAATGAGAATGTCCCACAATTGATTTTCATGACAGTCCACAACTCTGAATATTCTAAAAACCACTGAATTACATACCTTCAGAGGATAAATTGTAGTGTTTGTATATTTATATCTTAAGCGTTATTAGTAGAGGAGAGATTATGAAAATGTCTAGTTTTTAGGTTCCTTGGGGGAGCAATAGTGAAAAAAAAAGTTGAGAAACACATCATATTTTAGTAAGATTGGAGTTAAGAAACTACATTTATGGTCAGGCATGGTGGCTCACACCTGTAATCCCAGCACTTTGGGAGGCTGAGGCAGGCGGATCACCTAAGGTCAGGAGTTCAAGACTAGCCAATATGACAAAACCCCATCTCTACCAAAAATACAAAAATTGGCTGGGCATGGTGGCACATGCCTGTAATCCCAGCTACTCAGGAGGTTGAGGCAAGAGAATCGCTTGAACCCAGGAGGCAGAGGTTGCAGCAAGCCAAGATTGCACCACTGCACTCCAGCCTGGGTGATAGATCAAGACTCCATCTCAAAAAAAAAAAAAAGTAAAAAAAGAAACTAGATTTACAAGACCAGGACAACCACTTTCTCCTTTGGTGCTATTTCATTCAGATATCAAAATAATAGCAGAGACAAAGTGTTGCCTCTAATACTCACTCGATGTTGACTTTTGAAGTCATCTGCTCTAGAATAAGACTCTTTATGAGAATGTAATTATTCAGAAAGAACACAATTTGTTCTGAGTGCAATTTTGCTATTCATTTTTTTAAATTGAATTTACCCACTGTGATGATTTTTTTAAGAATTCATTTAGAAGTACTTCTCTTGTACTCTCTCTTTTCCCCATTTTCTCTCTTACTGAGAGTAAAGGGTAGTTCTTATGCAACTGGCCTCATCATTTGTTTTGTATTTGTTTGCATTTTAATTAAATGTATACTTGTTTACTTAAGATCTAATTTTTGTGCATTTGTGATTTTTTAATGTCTTGATTATTTTTCTATAATAAAAGTAACTTATGCTCATAAAAAATGTCATTTTTGCAGGAAACTGAAATGTTTTCTGTCCTTCGCTTCCCCACAGCTACTATTAACAGTTTTGCCATGATTTTCTAGATATTTTTGTCTCTGAATATTACCAACTCATTGATTTATTTATAACAAAATTGTGTCATACATACTAGCTCTTGTAACTTCCTGTTTTCACTTACATCCCCCACTGCCAGCCAAGCCTTGCTCCCCAAACCTTAACAATACACCTTGTGTGTATATCCATGACCACTAAATCCAGATCTCCTTCATTCTTTGCGATGCCTGTTGATTCCTCTATACATATTATCCATTCCTTATTAATGAACATTTAAGCCAACTCAAATTTTTATATCTTCTTAATGATTGCTACAATGAATAGTTATCTTTTGCATACTTGAGTATATGCCTGTAGGATAAATCCTGTTGAATGGAATTGTTGGCTCCCTCGATATCATGAAGTTATTAAAGTTTGAATGGATATTTCCAGTTGCCCCTTGAAAGGAGTTCTAATTGCCCCTGAAAGGAGTTTTAATTACTGAGCAATGATCTTAACCATATGGTTGATGCCCTGACTTTACTATTCTGTTTCCAACCTGCCAGTAGGGAAGGAGCCCCACTGACTCTGTTTCCTGGGACCACGTAGGACTGGCTCTGGAAATTCTTGTCCTTGGCATGCTTCCCACTGTGTGCAAGGGCCTAAGCACTGTCTCATACATGTGTCCATCTGTCTTCAAGACAGGTGTGGCCTCCAGACACCACAGCAGATGAGTTATCAGGTAAACATGAGCTCTGGGCTAAGATGTCAACATGCAGACATGTGCTATTCTTCCCTGCATTTCTCGGGGACAGCAGCAGCGGCACTGGGGGCTAAGCTCCCTGAGAACGAGGGAAATGCAAGGGAGATCTCAGAAAACCTGAGACCTGCCTCCCTCCTCCCCGTCACGTCCCTGGATAGGGGAGTGTTGGAACGAGGGGAAAGGAAGGTATGCACATACTACATACTGTGCACTTTAAATATGTGATGTCATTTATCTCACAGAATTTCCATAAAAGAGATGATAAGGTAAGTTATTTTAGGGGATAGAAGACAGGTTCAGAGAGTAATGTGCCCAGAGGACACACCTAGTAAAAAGCAACCTCAGAGCGTCTAGAGCCCACATATGCATCTCCTTGAAAAGCCAGTGGGTGCCATCATGGGGGCATCTATTAGAATTATGGTGAATGTGGCTGCTTCCAGCCCCACCCTCCACTGAACTCCAGACTCAGATCCAGCTGCCCTCTAAACAGCCCAACCTGGAGGGATCATGAGTATATTGATAACTTTGGCAGTTTCTTCTCTTTTTGTTTAGCATGGCAGAATGTACGTAGCGTTACATGTACTATCTTAATCATTTTGAGTGTACCATTCAGTGCCATGAAGTGTATTCCTATTGTACAACCATCATCACCATCTGTCTCCATGGCTCTTTTTATCTTGCAAAATGGAAACTCCATACCCCTTAAACAATAACTCACCATCCTTCCCTCCTGAAAGCCCTGGCAACCACCATTGTACTTTGTGCCTCTATGAATTTGACCACTCTAAGTGCCTCGTATAAGTGACATCACACAGTATTTGTCTTTTCTGCATGACTTATTTCACTTAGAATATATCCTAAAGGTTTGTCCATGTCGTAGCATGTGTCAGAATTTCCTTCTTTTTTATGGTTGAATAATATTCCATTGTATGGATATACCACAGTTTGCTTATCCATTCATCTGTCAGTGGGATTTGGGTTGCTTCCTTGTTTATGCTATTGTGAATAATACTACTGTTAACATAGGTATGTGTCCAAATGTCTCTTTGAGACCCTGCTTTCAGTTATTTTGGCATACTCAGATACAGATTATTGGATTATATGGTAATTCTATGTTTAATTTTGGGGGGGACCACCATGTTGTTTTCCACAGTGGCTACACCATTTTTCATTCCCATCAACAGTTCACAAAGGTTTCCAATTTCTCCACATCCTCACCAATACCTGTTATTTTCTGTCTCTTTGATAGCGGCTGTCCTCATGGGTATGAGGTAGTGTCTCATTGTGGTTTTGATTTGCATTTCTCCAGTGACGAGTGATAATGTCCTTGGTGGCCATTTGTATATCCTCTTTGGAGAAATGTCTATTCAATTCTTTGCCCACTTTTGAGTTGGGTTGTTTTAGTGGTTGTTGAGTTTTAGGAGTTCTCTGTATACTCTGATACTAATTCCCTATCAGATATTTAATTTGAGAATATTTTCTTCCATTCTGTGGTTTGCATTTTTTTTGTCTGTTGATAGTGTCTTTTGATGCACAAAGTTTTAAATTTTCATGAGGTCTAATTTGTCTGTTTTCCCCTTTTTTTGCCTGTAACAATAAATCAGATTTCATATTCAGAATGAGCTTTTGATTTCTACCTGTAACTTGTTTCTATCCTAGTCTTTTCCCTGTAAGTAAACAACATGACCAGCCTCCCAGTTGCTCAGATGTCTGGGAATTAATTTTGAGTCCTTCCTGTAACCAGTACAATGAGGATTTTTGTCAGTTTTACCTCCTAAATATCTCTTAAATCCTTCTTGTTAAATCTCTAATTTTTTTTTGTTAGGATATAAAAATACTATTGATTTTTATATATTTACTTTGCATCCAAGCTAATTTCTCTTATTAGTGTTAGGAGTCTTTGATATTTTGTTTTATTTTATTTTATTGTAGATTATTTGCGATTTTACTATGGAGAGAGTCATGTCTTCTGAGAATAGACTGTTTGATTTCTTTCTAATCTGTATGCCCTTCCTTCCTTCCCTTCATTCCCTTCTTTGCTTCCTTCCTTTCTTCCTGCCTATTGTACTGACTAGAATTTCTAGTATGATGTTCAGTGAGAGTGTGAGAGCAGACCTCCTGTTCCTGATGTTAGGGAGACGGCAGTCAGTCTTTCACCAATAAGTATGATCAATGGCTATAGTTGTTTATGGATGTCCTTTGTCCAATTAAGGTTGTTTATTTCTTTTCCTAATTCGCAAAGAGATTTTATCAGACAGTGTATTTTAAGGCTATTTGGAAAACAGCCAAGATACTAATGTCTGCCTTAATGATTATTGACAAAAATAAATCATACCTCTCAGGGTACCACTGATATAAGTAAGAATTTTATAATTATCGTTATAATGCTTTTTAATGTCCTCAAGTGTACCATTAAATTAAAGTAAAACTAGGACCTCCAATAAAACTAGGGGGTCCTAGTTTTATTTTAACTGATTGCTTTAAAAAATTTTTTTTTAAGTATTTTAAACACTTCACAGCTTTCCACACCACTCCTGCCATTCCTACCCAAGGCTTCTCTTCGTGGGGGTCAGGTGTGTGCTGACATTGGGGTTCCTGTACTCTTAGCACCCACTTCTTGGCAGATACCTATCATCCACTTTGGAGACCCACCCAGAACAATCCTTCTCTGTCCCTCTTCTAAGTCATTTTTTGACATTTTTCAAAATCTTTCCCCTTGTTTCCCTGCCTTTCTTCATATCCTTTATATACGTTCTTTTTGTGAACACAGAACTCTGCTTGAGACAAGAACTCATTGAAGCTCTGTGTCCTTGGGAAGGTTTCTAGTTTTTCTGTTCATGATGCTGGTGAGGTTGGCTCTGGGCTTTGGGTTCTCATATACGATGGGACTGTTGCCCAGGCTAGAGTGCAGTGGCGCGATCTTGGCTCACTTAAACTTCTGCCTCCTGGGTTCAAGCATTTCTCCTGCCTCAGCCTCCTGAGTAGCTGGGATTACAGGTACATGCTACCACGCCCCGCTAATTTTTTTTTTTTAGTAGAGGTAGGGGTTTTGCCATGTTAGCCAGGCTGGTCTTGAACTCCTGACCTCAACTGATCTGCCCACCTCAGCCTTCCAAAGTGCTGGGATTATAGGCGTGAGCCACTGCGCCTGGCCATCATGAGACTATTTTTTAGTAAGCTCTGCTAAGTTGTGCTATGATCTTTCTTAATACTAAGTTGTTGTTAATATTGTAACCCTATAGAGATTCTGATGTATGCAAATGAGAACTTGTTAAAGATCATGCAAACGTTTGCATTAAATTTGGCTTTTTGTAATCTAGAATTTACTCTTTTATTTCTAAATTATGAACTAAAAACGATTTCTGTCCCTGGGGAAGATTTTCATTCCTTCCCAAACGATTTACTGGTTGTTATGCACACACGGTGGGTCACTGACAAAAATGGGAGAATTTATTACATTTAGGGGGGTGGGATGTGGAAAGCAGACAGCTGACAGCTTTGCATTCTTGTTTGTCCCAGACTCTAGATATCATTATCTTAGTATGAATTCTTACAGCCATTCCCAAGGTATGGGAATTATCATCCCCATTTCATACACAATGAAACCAAGACTCAGAGGAACCGAGGGATGTACCGAAGCCATGCCGCTTGTAAGGGGCAAGAGATCGACCCCAGGGCACACTCACTCCACCTCAGCACTTGGGACACCATGCAAGAGGTGTAGAAAGTGTTGGAAAAGCTACTCAAGAAAGAGGCTCGTCTTTTTAATTTTTTTTAACAATAAATAAATAAACACTTTTTTTGAGACAGAATCTCTCTCTGTTGCCCAGGCTGGAGTGCAGTGGCACAATCTCAGCTCACTGCAGCCTCCGCCTCCCAGGTTAAAGTGATTCTCCTGCCTCATCCTCCCGAGTAGCTGGACAACAGGCATGTGCCGCCACGCCTGGCTGATTTTTCTTCTTTTTGTAGAGATGGGGTTTCACCATATTGGCCAGGCTGGTCTTGAACGTTTGACCTCAAGTGATCTGTCCACCTCAGCCTCCCAAAGTGCTGGGATTACAGGTGTGAATCACTACACCCAGCCACCAGGCTCATCTTTGCTGGAGGAAATTCAGGGAAAATGAGCTGCATGGTTTTTTTTTTTTAACAGATTATTGGGGGATATTGGTGGTTTCCCTAAAAGCAGCATCCCTCTTTGTTTAGAAGCAAACTTCACGCTACCGTGTGTAATTCCCAGCTCTTTCTTCTTGGTTGCTTCCTAGATGAAGTGTCCTTCCCAAGTAAGCCTTTCTTTTGAACTGCTCCTTCTTAACTTTTCTGCTTATGGTTGTTAAGTCTTTGGACATTTTCCATACCTACCTCAGCATGCAAAGGGCCATGATTAATGCCCCTGAAAATCAAGAACAGGAGATGCTCTGCACCCCAGTGTATTATGCAGTCCTCATCCTGTGCCTCAGGACAGCCAAGAGAAGTCACCCAGAGAGCAATGGCCTTAGTTTGTGACCAGGACACTGTAGACCGTACCCTGAGCTAGGCCACCAAGTTCAAATCCCCATTACTCTACTGGGTGTCAGAGGAAGCGAGTCGGTGCACACACAGGTCTGAGATCAGTAAGTGGCCTGTAGGAAGTGCTAGGAAGTATTGTCAGTGATTGAATATCCCAAAATCCCCAAGTCAGTGTGAACAGAAAGAAGAGGAAGTGAGAGGGGTGCCTTGGAGGTCTTTAAGAAAACCAGGTGAGGAAAGTGGTGATGAATCAGCCTTGGGCCACAAGGGTCTCTTTGAGGGAGTTTGTTGTGTTCAAAGCCACAAAGGACTTGTCTTTCCTAAACTAACATGGGAAAAGAACCAACCAGTGGAGTCTTAGAGTGGATCATATATAAGTCAACACAGATGCCTGCAGTTCCAGTTCGTCTAAAGAAGCAATGTCAATCAATGGCACCTTTGGTGCAGACAGCAGGTGAATGAACCCCCAGCACCCCCGAGAGAGAGGCCTCCTGGTCCCTGGTACAGGCAGAACCTGCCTCTTCCCAAGGCACCTTGCATTGGGCTTCAGGCCATGCAGCCACCTCCCATCTCTGGGACCAGTGTTATGGACTCGGGAAAGGCTGACTGATGGCTGCAGCAGGAGCTGGGGTCCGAAGTCCAACCTGCTCAGCCTCCGGTAGAAGTATGTCCTGCCTGCTCCAGGGACTGAGAGTCCTCTTTTCCAGGGTGCTGGGGGTTTGTCTGCAGTCCATGCTGGCCTCATGGCTGGTCTGAGCTGGTCCAAGCTGGTCCTGGGGCTCCCAGTCCAAATGTTCATTCCAGCCACCTGGCTGGCTTCCTCAATCTTTAAGACCTAGATCCATGGGGCTAAAACCTTTGCATTCTTTTTTTTTTTTTTTTTTCAATGAAAATTGTACATAAACTTAGGAAAAGGAAGGAAGGAAAGGAGGGAAGGAAGGGAGAGAGGCAAGGAAAGATCTGGCCTAATTTTCTTTTTTATGAAAACAAGATCTCACTATAGTGCCCAGGTTTGTCATGGAACTCCTGGGCTCAAGTGATCCCTCCCACCTCAGCCTCCCAAAGTGCTAGGATTATAGGCGTGAGCCACTGCACCCAGCCCAGTAATATTTAATCTCAGGATTGACTTCACACCATCAACTCAGCAACATGGGGCAGGGGGCCATGTAGACATTGAATCACTAAGGTGTCCTGAAGAAGGATGGGCAGAGGCCCCCACCGGACTTGTTGATTTGCTTTTAGCACATGACTGTATTTTGCAGTTTCCCTGTGCCAGATCGAGTGAATTTCTAGATTATTCTCTCTTAATTTTATGTTAGTAAGTACTTAAGTTAGTTATTAAGTTAGTAAGCCTCTGGCTGTCTCAGGACATGACCCTCACTCTTCCAGGGAAGCCGTGGCGGAAGGAGCAGACGGAGGACCTGCAGCGAGTGCTCAGGACCATGGACAGAGCCATCCCCCTGGTCCTTGTCAGTGGTAACCACGACATTGGCAACGTCCCCACAGCCGAGACCGTTGAGGAGTTCTGCCAGACCTGGGGAGATGACTACTTTAGCTTCTGGGTCGGAGGTGTCCTGTTCCTGGTCCTCAACTCCCAGTTCTATGAGAACCCCTCCAAATGCCCCGGCCTGAAGCAGGCACAGGACCAGTGGCTGGATGAGCAGCTGAGCATCGCGAGGCAGCGGAACTGCCAGCACGCCATCGTCTTCCAGCACATCCCACTGTTCCTGGAGAGCATCGACGAGGATGACGACTACTACTTCAACCTCAGCAAGCCCACTCGGAAGAGGTTGGCAGACAAGTTCATCCATGCAGGTAGAGGCCCCGGGCCACGAGTGTCAGGGAGGAAGGGCAAGTCTAGAGACAACATTTCCAGATCCTTCCCCCATCCCTATGCAATGTGGCAAAAAGGGAGAGAGGACTAGGCCGGGGTTTCTGAGCCCAGCTCTTGGACTTGCAGACTGCATGCCTGGCTACCTGATCTTCCTGCGCCTGGATTTCCTTGTCTGTAAAACAGGAATAGTAGTAGTAGCTCTCTTGCAGGATGGTTTTGAGGATTAAATGAGAAAGGCCTGCAAGACATGGAGAGCAGCCCCTAGCCCAAGTACTCAGTGTGTGCCATAGCTGCTTGCACAGTTAAGATCAGGGTTCTGGAGGTGGCGGGAGGGGTTTAGTGGGGAAGGAGACCAGGTGGTGCAGGTGGGTGTCAGTGTGGCTTGCACGTGCTTTGGGAGAAGGCAAGATGCCAGGGACATCTTTTCTGACTTGTCTGGGAAGCAGGCCCTTGTGCAAGGGCAGATGATCTTTAAGAGCCAAGCTTCTCGCCCGTCTTGATCAGCTGTGACCCAGGAAATCCTGGGATATGTCTTTAGTGTACAATTCCTGGGCCCTCACCAGTTTTCCTCTGGCAAGCTGGGTTAAGTTCTTCAGAATCAGGAGAGAGTAATGGATTTCGTCCCATCTTTTGCTGCCAGTCATACATGTGACACACGTGTGCACACACAGAATGAAAACACTCCATTTCCGGAGGTCACACCTCAGCTTCTAATGGCACTCTAAGGCACTAGCCCACCCACCTCCTTTATCTTTGTGGCAGCAGCTACCGTGGGCCTTTTAAGAGAAACATTGTGTTCTAGGAAGACTCCCTGGGTTACCAGTAACTTGACAGATTCCAGTTTTGACAACTGTTCTGAGTCTTCTCTTTGTCCTCATTCTTCCTTTCAGATCTTTCCTGGGCTTACTTTCTTTTCTTTGGGACAATGTCTTGCTCTTTTGCCCAGGCTGGAGCACAGCGGCGCCATCTCGGCTCGCTGCAACCTCTGCCTCCTAGATTTAAGCAATTCTACCCAGCCTCCCGAGTAGCTGGGATTAAAGGTGTGAGCCACCACGCGTGGCTAATTTTTGTATTTTCAGTAGAGATGGGGTCTCACCATGTTGGCCAGGTGTTCGATCGCTTGAGTTCAAACTCCTGACCTCAAGTAGTCCACCCGCCTTGGCCTCCAGAAGTGCTGGGATTACAGGTGTGAGTCGCCATATGCAGCCACCAGGACTTACTTTCACCAAACACTTCAAGAGTTTAAATATATTTATTTATTTGTTATGGAGTAGGGGGAGACAGGTGGCCTGATCCAGTAGCAAGTATTCATTAAAAAAGAAACGTTCTGATACTCTTCTTTTCACCTTTGAGTATTACATATGTTTGCATTTACTTGTGAAAAGTACAAAAGATCCTTCTGTATTTTCTTCTTTTGAGGGAGTTGCAGGGTGGAGACAGAGTTTCACTCTATTACTCAGGCTGGAGTGCAGTACCACAGTCTTGGCTCACTGCAACCTCTTCCTCCTGGGTTCAGGTGATTCTCATGCCTCAGCTTCCCAAGTAGCTGGGATTATAGGTGCTGACCACCATGCCCAGCTAATTTTGTATTTTTAGTAGAGATGGGGTTCTACCACGTTGGCCAGGCTGGTGTCAAGTTCCTGACCTCAAGTGATTCACCCTCCTTGGCCTCCCAAAGTGCTGGGATTACAGGCATGAGCCACTGCAACCAACCGACCCTTCTGTATTTTCCAGACATTTTGCAAAAAACTCACATAACTGGAGACGTTTTCCAGCTGTTCCGTGGGGATAAAGTTAGAAAACTTCTATTAAGGCCTTTGAAATTTAACGCTATGCTTGCGTTGGTGCAGAAAACCATCTTGATGACAAGGAAACAGTGTCAAGATGGCATCAGCACTGCCGTGGAGACTGTTCTGTAATGGAAAATTAAGCGAGAGAGAACATTTAATGCCACTGAAATGATTCCTTTCATATCCAATTTTTTTTTTTTTTGAGATGGCGTCTCCCTCTTGTTGTCCAGGCTAGAGTGCAGTGGCACGATCTCAGCTCACTACAACCTCTGTCTCCTAGGTTGAAGTGATTTTTCTGCCTCAGCCTCCCAAATACCTAGGATTACAGGTACCCATTACCACGTCCGGCTAACTTTTATATTTTCAGTAGAGACAGGGTTTCCCCATGTTGGCCAAGCTGGCCTTGAACTCCTGGCCTCAGCCTCCCAAAGTCCTGGGATAACAGGCATGAGCTACTGCAGCCAGCCATATCTAATGTTAAATGATATGAATGCCATGTCCATGTCTGCCCTGAGTTATTGGTTCTTGTCAACCACATTTCTTGAGTGGTATGCAGTTCTGGGATTTTCCCATTGTAGGACAGAGCACCTCCAGATACCAACAAGACCCACAGCTCTAATATTTTCTATTTATTATTATTACTTTATTTTTGAGCAACAGCGTCTAGCTCTGTCACCCATGCTGGAGTGCAGTGGTATGATCATGGCTCACTGCAGCCTCGACCTCCTAGGCTTAAGCAGTCTTCCTGCCTTTGCCTCCTGAGAAGCTGGGACTACAGGCACATGCCGCCATGCCCAGATAATTTTTTAAATTTTTTGTAGAAATGAGGTCTTGTTGTGTTGTGCCAGGCTGGGCTTGAACTCCTGGCCTCAAATGATCCCCTTGCCTTAGAGAGCTTAGATTACAGGCATGAGCTCTAACAGGGCACCCTTGGAAGAGCCTGTTGACCACCCCCCGAGGGCCCTACAGTGTGACATCATATCCATGATGACCCAGCCCGCTGCCCACTCAGGACTGCAACCCCTCAAGCTCAGGAACAGAGTTATTGGCAAACCAAGGGCTGGTCTGTGTCTCCAAGTATCCCAGCTTCCTGAGACAGATAGCTACATCCAGAATGGCAGTTGATTAATTTAGAGCAAGACCACAGCCCTGGCCTCCGCCCCGGCAGTGCAGTCTCTTCCCGTAGGCAGAGCTACATGGGGAGCCCAGTTATAATCAGGAGGTTGCTTGGTAGGCATGAGACAGAGCAGGGGTTTAGTTCCCTTATTCCACTCTCAGAGACATCAGGCCCTGGAATCCAGTGGCCCTGTCTCCAGCAGGAGCTCGTTAACCTGATGGCGCTTGGTTATTTCATGTCCCTTTAATTCTCCCTCCTTCACGTCTCTGTAGTCTGTCCACTTCTTCAGGCCTCCTCAGTGTCTCATCTGGGTGCTAGCAGCAGCTCGGCACTGTGCTCCCCACTCCACTCTTGCCCATTCTAGTTTATTCTGCATCTACCAGCAAGAGGGGAGTATAACTGACTGCACAGTGTGAGGCTTTCCTTCACCCCCAGGTACGGCCCAGCTCCCCACTGCAGCGTCCAGGGCCCTTCCCAGTCGAATCTGCCTTCCCCTCCAGCCTCTTCTGGTTCACCTGCCCAGGCCTCCTCAACGTCTTTTTGTCTTTTGAGACAGAGTCTTACTCTGTCACCCAGGCTGGAGTGCAATGGAACAATGTCGGCTCACTACAACCTCCGCCTCCTGGATTTAAGTGATTCTTCTGCCTCAGCCTCCCGGGTAACTGGGATTATAGGCGCATGCCACCACATCCAGCTAATTTTTGCATTTTTAGTAGAGATGGAGTTTCACCATGTTGACCAGTCTGGTCTTGAATTCCTGACCTCAAGTGATCTGCCCACCTCTGCCTCCCAAAGTGCTGGAATTACAAGCATGAGCCACTGTGCCTGGCCTCGACATGTTTTTTTTTTTTTTTTTTCTTGAGGTGGGTTCTTACTGTGTCACTCAGGCTGGAGTGCAGTGCTGTGATCATAGCTCACTGCAGCCTCAGATTCCTGGGCTCAAGTGATTCTCCTGTGTCAGCCCCCTAAGTAGGTGGGACTACAGGGAAGTGCCACCATGCCTGGCTAATTTTTTTAATTTTTTGCAGAGATGGGGGTCTCATTATATTGCTCAGGCTAGTATCAAACTCCTGGCTTCAAGTGATCCTCCCACCTGGCTGTCCCAAAGCACTGACATTATAGACGTGAGACACCACATCCCACCTCCCACTCAACTTGGACACCTTCTATATAAAGTTCTCCCCTCCTTCCTACACAGGTGGTTCTTCAGCTTCCCTCATCCCAGCACTTGTCAAGTGGATTTGTAACTGTGGACTTGTCTGAATCCCTGCTCAACTCTCAGCTCCCTGCCAGCAGGGACAGGGTTTTATTCAGCTATGCAGTTGGGAGACCTGGCTCAGATATTAGTTCATAATAAATGCTTCATCCGTATTTGTGGAATGAATGAATGAATGAATGAATGTCTTTGGGCCAGGCATGGTAGCTCCCATCTGTAATCCCAGCACTTTGGGAGGCCAAGGCAGGCAGATCACCTGAGGTCAGGAGATCGAGAACAGCCTGACCAATGTGGCAAAACCCTGTCTCTGCTAAAAAATACAAAAATTAGCCGGATATGGTGGTGCACGCCTGTAGTCGCAGCTACTTGGAAGGTGGAGGCAGGAGAATAGCTTGAACCCGGGAGGTTGCAATGAGCCAAGATTGAGGTTGTAATGAGCCAAGGTCATGCCAGTGTACTCCAGTCTGGGCAACAGAGCATGTTCAGACCATTAAGTTCCCAACACATGGCCTCTGTGGCCTTTGGTCTTAGGGAAGCCACTTGTGCCTCTCTCTGCTCTGGTCCCCAGTCTGGCTCTCCAGGGTTACTCAGCAGTCTATCTCTCTCTTCTTGAGCACTCCCTCCCACTGCTTTCTCCCAGTACCACCTTGAGGTATACAAAGACACCTCTTCTTGGCCA
Source organism: Cheracebus regulus (assembly GCA_963574635.1). Taxonomy (NCBI): domain Eukaryota; kingdom Metazoa; phylum Chordata; class Mammalia; order Primates; family Pitheciidae; genus Cheracebus; species Cheracebus regulus. Next base: position 17,603 of record CAUYQU010084030.1, on the reverse strand, counting down.
CTGGCCTAAGGATCTTCACCTAACCTGCTTCACAGAGGAGACCAGAGTGATGAGAGCCCTTTTCGCAATCCCCTGTCAGTTTCAGTGGCCTGCCAAACCAGGCCCTTTGCTGAGTGACCTTCTAAACACAGAACAAACCTTAGGCAACATCAGAAAGAGATAGGAGTCAGATGTGGATGCTCTCTGCTACAGGCAGAGAGACTTGCTGGGCTTGGAAACACAGGTAGGTGGGCTCTCCTGGGGGCTGTAGGCATCCATGACTCAGTTATACAGAAAGTGGCTCAGGTCACAACAATGTAATTGGAACTCATTTTGGAAAGCCAGACGTTCAAGTGATAATATGTAAAATTCATTAACTTAAAGGCTGGGATAAAATTGGGGGTGATGATGGCAGCTGGTATTTAATATTGCCTTTGGTTTTTTCCCCCCCATGGCAATATTATTCCCTACTACTATTTCAGTCTCATTTATCTCCTTGTGCTGAAATGCCAGTACTCAAAAATATGTCAAAAGCTCATCAGAATATCAGGGTAGCTTTTAATTATGATAATTGTGTTGTTATAAAATATCCTTTTAAAGAGCATATCTCTCCCCAAACCACCGTGGAGGTAAAACCCATCTTCCTTCCAGCAAGCTTAATGAATAATTCTGAATCATTGTGTGGGATGAATAAATGATTTAATAATGAGCATCAACAATCATCTCTCATTGTTGCATTAATTTTTTTAAATGGGATGAGGTAAACAAGGAGGAGGGTGTCACCGTGTAATGGACCACCGGGAGCAGAGGGGTATGCTGCGTGAATCGGAGCCCGCCAGCTTCCAAGCTCAGGTTTCCTTAGAAACAGATGCATCCTGTTTCTACTTTAGAAGCTCAGTGAAAAACCTTCTTTGTATGATACGAAAACATTGTCAATAGCCAGTACAAATAAACAGTTATCAGGGCAGGACAGATGTATCAGTGTGAAGCGGCACCTGTTATTTTCTATCTTCGTTTGCCCTGCGTGAGGATAATCAATTTCATCACATCCAAGGGATGCAGAAATTGGTTTTCCCCATAATTCTCCTGATACCTAGTTGGAGTAGAAAGGCAGATAGTAGATAATGAAATCTTGGCTGAACCTGGACATTGTCTCCGTCCCTCATGCCTCTTTCAGCAGAGGGTTAATATGTGACCCATTTAATATGGATTCCAATTTAGAAACTCAGTCTTAAAAAACAAAAGCTAGCTCTTAACTGACCGTGTTTCCCTTGATGTCTCCATAACTTTTGTTTCCATTCTCAGCAGAGAGAATGAACTGAGTATTAGAGAGTCCAGAGCAAATTTGGCAATTACGAAAAATTCTAATAAGTTGACCTTCCCTGCAAAAGTTAATGAGTCATTTCACAGAATTAGAGTTTTGTTTCTAGTATTTATGCTTTTTTAGAAAACGAGAGAGAGAAGGAAGAGAAATCTTAGCCCGTAGTTATGATTTTAAGATTTCAAAGTTTTGGCTGGGTGCAATGGCTCACACCTGTAATCACAGCCCTTTGGGAGGCCAAGGTGGGTGGATTGCTTCAGGTCAGGAGTTCAAGACCAGCCTGGGCAACATAGTGAAACCCCATCTCTACTAAAATACAGAAATTAGTCGGTCATGGTGGTAGGCGCCTGTGTCCTAGTTACTTGGGAGGCTGTGGCAGGAGAATCACTTGAACCCTGGAGGCGGAGGTTGCAGTGAGCTGAGATAGTACTATTGCATGCCAGACTCCATCTCAAAAAAAAAAAAAATCAGAGTTTTAAAGAACAAAAAGGTCAGGTTCCCAGAATCTACTTTATAGGAAGAGAAAACATCAAATCCTGCTTTGACTTCCTATGAGCTGTATTGCAATCACTTGTTTAGATCCTGATTCCTCCAGGAAGCAGAGACTGAGCCTTATTCACCTCTGTAAAGTCAGCTCCTAGCCAAGACTGTCATATAGTAGCCACCCAATAAGTAAATAGTGGTTAATGGAATTGAATTAAGCATGATTCAAGTCTACTTATCAGCAGGTAATATCGATATCCTTTGTGAATTGGTGTTTATGAACTTTTTATTTGGTTGGGGGTGAGGGACAGAGTCTCGCTCTGTCACTGAGGCTGGAGCAGTGGCAAAATCTCCACTCACTGCAACTTCCACCTCCCAGGTTCAAGCAGTTCTCCTGACTAAGCCTCCCCAGTAGCTGGGATTACAGGCCCACACCACCATGTCCGGCTAATTTTTATATTTGTGGTAGAGACAAGGTTTCACTCTATTGGCCAGGCTGGTCTTGAACTACTGACCTCAAGTGATCTGTTCACCTCGACCTCCCAAAGTGCTAAGATTATAGGCGTGAGCCACCGCTCCCGACCCACAAGCTAACTTTTTTATGGGAAATGCTTCACCTAGAGCAGGGGTCAATAGACCTTTTCTGTAAAGGGTCAGACAGTAAACATTTTGGGCTTTGTGACTCTATGGTCTCTGTAGCAACTACCCAACTCTGCCTTCATAACAAGAGAGCAGCCACAGACAGCACATAAACAACAGGGTATGTTGGTATTCCAATAAAACTTTATTTACAAAAACGGCCAGTGATAATTTTTCAACCCTTGGCTTGGAGAAATGTTCCCATTACCGAGTGACACTCTTGTTCTCCTCAGAACCTTGTCCACATTCTGTGTGTGTCTAGGTCCACGATGGCCACATCCTGGCAATCCCATTGTGGCAACTATCTGACTCACAGAAGGGTCTGCCCAGAACAAGCCACCTGTAAGTCCTCAGTAGAGGGCGTGCCTGGGTGAGGTACATGTTCCCCCAAAGACCAGGATGTGCTTTGGAAATGGAGTGTGGATGAGAGGGTCCATGGTGCATGTAAGATATCTAATAATTGGGTGATCAGCTTCACATGTATTAGGAAAAATATAACTAGCTTATCAATATAAAGAAAATGATTGAATGATCACCTGAGCTCAGGAGTTTGAGACAAGCCTCGCCAACGTGGAGAAACCCCATCTCTACTAAAAGTACAAAAATTAGCCAGGCATGATGGCATACACCTGTACTCATAGCTACTTAGGGGGCTGAAGCAGGACATTCGCTTGAACCTGGGAGGCAGAGGTTGCAGTGAGCCGAGATCGTGCCACTGCACTCCAGCTTCGGCAACAGAGCAAGACTGTGACTCAAAAAGTCAATGAAAATAAAAAAAATAAAGAAAATGGTTGAGTAAACAACAGTATGAGTACTGTACAGATAAGGCAGAACTTGTGGGTTTGTACAGGGCGAATTGGTGTCTGGGCTGGTGGGCAGGGGTCCTAGAACATGGCAGGTGAACAAACAGGATTTCGCTTCCTTCGTGGCTGGGGATAAGCCACTGAACATTTCTCTGCCTTAGTTTTCTCACTTGTAAAATGAGGGTACTCACCCAACCTTGTAGAGTTGGTGCATCCCTTAAGGGAAGGCCTATATAAAATCATCAGGCTGGGTGTGGTGGCTCACGCCTGTATCCCAGCATTTTGGGAGGCCAAGGCAGGTGGATTACCTGAGGTCAGGAGTTCGAGACCAGCCTGGCCAACATGATGAAAGCCCATCTCTACTAAAAATACAAAAACTTAGCCGGGCCTGGTGGTGGGTGCCTGTAATCCCAGCTACTTGGGAGGCTAAGGCACGAGAATCTCTTGAAACCAGGAGGCAGAGATTTCAGTGAGCCTAGATCATGCCACTCAGCCCAGGTAATAGAGTGAAACTCTTTCTCAAAAAAAAAAAAAAAAAAAAAAAAAGGAAGTGACTTAGTACCATCTCTGGCTCATAGTGAGCACTCAGTAAGGGCGTGTTTGTTGTGATATATGATTCCAAACTGTGTTGGGATCCCACTGTGGACAAGTGTGCTTTATCCATTAGCTAGACCAGCACACTTCTCACCCCTGGCTTGCTGGCATCCTTTTTGAGGAAGTTCATGAGGCTCTCTAGGCAAGGACAGGCAGGCCTGGTTTGGGGACATGCCTGCTGCCTGCTGATATAGCTGTGTAGATTTAAAAGCAAAATGATGATCAACTCTGTTCAAAATGCAAACTGTAGGAAGTATAATTTGCATTATAGTTTAGTATAGGAAGTGAGCCAGAATTCTCTTGGCTCCTGGGATATGCGGGAAGATAGATGATTGCAGCCATTCTGAGATTTTTCAAGGTAGATGAGGAAGGCATGCTACTTTTAATTTTAAGAAAAGGGGGTACTGGTTTAAAAGGATGGTAATCATTGAAGTAGGTGAAAAATTTTTATGGAATTTAGTGATAAAATTTGATCTTTTGTTTATTTTTTAAAGCACACACCTGTTTCAAAAGAAAAAACCTTAGACAAAGTTCACAGTTTAATTGAGCAAAGAATGATTTGCAAATCAGTCAGCCCCTGAATCAGAATAGAGGCTCAGAAAGACTCCAGCACAGCTACATGGTGAAAGATTTATGGACCGAAAAAGGGAAGTGACCTACAGAAATCAGAAGTGAGGTACAGAAACAGCCAGATTGGCTACAGCTCAGCATTTGCCTTGTTTGAACACAGTTTGAACAGTTGACTGCATGTGATTGGCCAAAACCAGATGATTGGCAAGAGTATGTTATAGTCTGTTTACACGTCCAATTCACTGTATCTACGGAGAAACTTTTTGGCTGAAATTAAAATGTGTAAGGAAGGCTGGGTGTGGTGACACACTCCTGTAATCCTAGCACTTTGGGAGGCTGCAGCAGGAGAATTGCTTGAGCCTAAGAGTTCGAGACCGGCCCAGGCACCATAGTGAGACTCCGTCTTTACCAAAAAGAATTTTTTTTTAGCCAGGCATGGTGGTATGCACCTGTGGTCCCAGCTACTCAGGAGGCTGAGGGGGGAGGATCACTTGAGCCCCAGAAGCCAAGGCCGCAGTGAGCTATGATTGCACCACTGCACTCCATCCAGGGCAACAGAGCAAGACCCTGTCTCAAAAAAAATAGGTAAATAAAAATAAAATATGTAAGGAGGCAGCTTGAAGCTCAACTTAATATACATCACCAATTAATGTTAGTAAACACACCTTCGAATGTGTAATTTCATAGTCAGATTTTTGCAAATCTAGCAAATGTGTCAATAGGGCAGTGCCATCATGTTACAGTGCCCTCCCATTTAAAATGAATTATTTAGGCTGGGCACAGCAGCTCATGCCTATAATACTAGCACTTTGAGAGGCCGAGGCGGGCAGACCACATGAGGTCAGGAGTTCAAGACCTCAGCCTGGCCAACATGGTGAAACCCCATCTCTACTAAAAATAAAAAAATTAGCTGGGCATGGTGGTGTGCACTTGTAATCCCAGCTACTCAAGAGGCTGAGGCAGGAGAATCGCTTGAATCTGGGAGGCAGAAGTTGCGGTGAGTGGAGATTGCACCACTGCACTCCAGCCTGGGGGACAAGAGTGAATCTCTGTCTCAAAAAAAAACAGAGAATTTTTTAAAAACTATCTCAAACTCACCCCCTTTCTTTTTTTTATTTTTTATTTTTTAAGCATCCATAGAATCCAGAATGTCTGGGGGCTTAGCTTGAGGGAGTTTACCCTCTTTGTTTTATTTCCTAAGATTTAAACTTGAATTCATTTTCTCAGGTTTGGCCTGTTTTAGGTTCTGATCAATTCACCGTAAAACATCACACAGTAGCCATTTAATATCTGATTCTTATTCACTATAAACCTATATAAAAGACCAACTGCCAAAGCTACATCTGGTGTGAAGTGATGGATTAGATTTCTCACTTTGGAGGTATCCTTAACAGTTGGGTTAATTAAAGTTAAAATCAAGTCCTGATGGTAAATATTTATAAATTGAGAATCTGGCGTGTGTAAATGTATGCTGCTGATTCCTGAAGTTAAGTCAACATTTATCCATTTAGCAAATAGCGTGCGTCCCATGCTAGGCACTGAGGATGGAGGGATGAACAAAACAGATGTTCCTTCTCTGAGGCTGTAGATTGCTCTTCAACAAAAATGCTTGTTTGTTTGTTTTGACAGAGTCTTGCTCCATCACCAGGCTGGAGTGCAGTGGCATAGTCTTGGCTCTCTGCAAACTCCTTGTCCCCAGTTCAAGTGATTCTCCTGCCTCAGCCTCCCAAGTAGCTGGAACCACAGGCACCCGCCACCACTCCTGGCTAATTTTTGTATTTTTAGTAGCTATGGAGTTTCACCATGTTGGCCAGGCTGGTCTCGAACTCCTGACCTCATGTGATCTGCCCACCTTGGCCCCTCTTAAAGTGCTGGGATTGCAGGCATGAGCCACCATGCCTGGCCAGCTTAAAATGATTTAATTTTTAATTCAATCACAACATTTCAAAAAGGAGCCCCCAGTGAATGGGAAACAGCAGTGTCTGTTGAAGTTTATGAAATCAGAATATTATATCTTCTCTTTTGAGGTCATGTTTCAAAAATAGCAATTAGTGTCATTCTGAAATTAGCAGTGGGATTCCTTTGTAAAATTCCAGTATCCCCAGCTTAGTGAAATGCCTAGTTCAAGTTATTTTTTTTATTTACTGCAGTTACCTTTACTTAAAAGACATTTTCCCTGACTATTTCTCACAGTTTAAGGACAAATCTACACTGCTTTGTAAATAAACTCAAAATTGCTTTAATTTCATTGCCTTTTAAATTTTACTTAAAAATGTTTGCATATTAATGGATTGATTTGGAAGTAAAAGAATAGCATGGCCAGGAGCAGTGACTCACTGCAGCACTTTAGGAGGCTGAGGTGGGCTGGTCACTTGAGCCCAGGAGTTCAAGACCAGCCTGGGCAACATGGTGAAACCCTGTCTCTACAAAAAAAACACAAAAAATGAGTCCAGGCATTGTGGTTCACACCTGTGGTCCTAGCTACATGGGAGGCTGAGGTGGGAGGATCACCTGAGACTGGAAGGTTGAAACTACAGTGATCCGTGATGGCACCACTGCACTCCGGCCTGGGTGACAGAGTGAGACTCTGCCTCTAAAAGAAAATACCACTCATTTAGGTAAAGCCCCCTAGGTGCCAGGCACTATCCTGTGAGCCCCTCTGTGGTGACCTTAAAGATGTTTTCTCCGAGTCTTCAGCCCAGTGTGGAAACTGAGCACATTGGTTGTAAGGAGCAGAGGCCCTCCAACTCTTGAGTCTATTTGAAATTTCATGGGCATGGGAAGAGGAAAGGGAGTATTTTTTCTCACACTTCTCCCTTCTGTAAGCACTATGCTGTATGCAGTTGGAAGTCCAGGTGAAGGGACTGTTCCCTGCAGTAACTTTGTCCACTAAAGGGGCCATGTCGGGGCAGGTGTGATGTTCCTTGGCCACTGAGCCTCCTCCTGGGCCTCCCTGCTAGGTGGGGCCCTATGGTCTGTACTCTGTCTCCTTGGGAACCATAATATTCTCCAATCTCACTCCTCCAGGATGCCGCTGAAGGCACCAAATAAAGCAGTTTCTCTCCCGAAAAATGCAGGAGATGAACAGGTTTCTTGAGAGCCATGGTCAGTGTTCACGTTTATCTTTATTCACATTATCGTCAACAGCTGCTCCCATGGTGTGGCAAACCTACACCACAACCCCACAAGGTAGTGGTATTTTTTCCATTTTGCTGACAAGCAAATTCAGGTCCTAGAGGCTGAGTTGTTCATTCAGGTCACAAACTATGAAGCAAGTGCAGGGATAGCTGAGGTTTCTGCGGGGATCAGATGAAAGAATCCAGTAACTTGAGACAGTGTCTGGCTCCCAGTAGGTGCTGAGTGATGGTAAACCTCTGTTCTTAGCATTATCATTATTATCGAAAAACATTTTCAATGATTGAACATGAAAGGAGGTGTAAGGGACACAATGTCTGCTTTTCCTGGAATTGGTTCCCCTGGCCCACTGCTGAGTGTTGCCATTAGGAACCGAAGTCTTCCTGGCAGCGTTTGTTCTGTCACTCTGCTGCTCACCACTCCGGGGTCCCATGGCTCTGTAAAGTGCCACCAGTGGGTACTAAAAACCAACCTCCTCGAGGGTCGGTTTGACTCCAGTGGTCATTTAAAACACAGTGGACACGGCCGGGCATGGTGGCTCGTGCCTGTAATCCCAGCACTTTGGGAGGCCAAAGCAGGCAGATGATTTGAGGCCAGAAGTTTTAAGACCAGCCTGGCCAACATGGCGAAACCCCATAGCAACTAAAAATACAAAAATTATCCAGGCACGGTGATGCACGCGTTTAATCCTAGCTACTCAAGAGGCTGAGGCAGGAGAATCGCTTGAACCCAGGAGACTCAGGTTGTAGTGAGCCGAGGTCACACCACTGCACTCCAGCCTGGGCAACAGGAATGAAATTCCATCCCTCACTGCACCAAAAAAAAGAAAAGAAAAGAAAACACACACACACAGAGGACACTATACTAGTAAAATAATAATAGCGACTACTTAATAAATAGTATGCCACAGAAACTGTTGCTCTGATTTTGTAGACAAGGAAGCAGCAATCCAGGGAGATACACTGTCTTCCTTAGCATCACCTAGCCGTGAAGTGGTGGGCCTGGGTGTGGGGCCTGGGCAGTGGCCCTCAGCTCCGTGTTCTCAGTGAGAATTGCTGTTGGATTCCCAGAGCACTTAAAGGAGCAGAATGCTCCGTGGGCATGGGTGTTGATGGCAAGGAGAGAGGAACCGGGACACCTGTGTGGGGCAGGGTCCCACCTGCTCACCCTCCTGCCTACTCTTCACCTGCTCCTCTCCAGGGGCTGCCTCAGGAAAGGAGCCGGTACAGCGACCATGGAGGCTCAGCCCCAGGGTGTCCAAAGGGATCTGCCAAGTGAGGGTCCCAGGAGCCCACTCAGCATGGAATACAAGGGTGCAGATTTCCCTTTTGGCCTCAGCAAGCAGGAATTTTTCTTTCAAAGTAAGCCTCTCTGTTCATCCTTTGATCTTGAGTTTGTGAATTATTCCTTCTGCAGACAAAGATGCTTTTGATGTTGTCTTTCTTACCTTCTTCTTCCTCGTCTTCACTTTTTTTTTTTGGTAGAAACAGAGTCTCACTATTTTGCCTGAGCTGGTCTCAGACTCCTGAGCTCAAGCAACCCACCTCCCCCAGCGTCTCAAACTGCTGGGATTACAGGTGTGAGCTACCGTGCCTGGCCTTTTTTTTTTTTTTCTTTCTTTCTTGAGATGGAGTCTTGCTCTACTGCCTAGGCTGGAGTGCATGACCTCATCTCACTGCAACCTCTGCTTCCCGGGTTCAAACCATTCTCCTGCCTCAGCCTCCTGAGTAGCCAGGACTACAGGTGCTCCCCACCATGCCCAGCTAATTTTTGTATTTTCAGTAAAGACTGGGTCTCACTATGTTTCCCAGGTTGGTCTGGAACTCCTGAACTCAAGCGATCTGCCTGCCTCGGCCTCCCAAAGTGCTGTGGTTACACACGTGAACCACCATGCCTGGCCTTCTTGATGGTGTCTTTCATGAAACAAGGAGGGATCTGTGCCCATCCCTGCAGACTCTGGCCAGCCCCTCACGGGTTCAGGCCCAGGTGGGCTCATTATCTTAAGATTATGGCTGCCAAAAAATAAGCTCATCTAAAATGCAGACCGTAGCTACAGAAAATGGCGATTAAATAAAAACAAAGGTTGGTTTGAGGCATTGTCTTGAGAAAAGAGACAAATTATGGCAATCAGTTAATTTCAACTTGTATTTGATAAAATGCTTATTACTGCCAGTATACGCCGACTCAGAATGAATGGAAAAGTAATCACGTGTCAGCTTGGTTTCCTTGGAGTAAATGATCTGAGAAAATTCTTTGACAGCATCCTGTAGTTTACATTTGACGTTGGCAGCAACATCATTGAGGCTTATTTTTAGATTTCATCAATCTTCCTAAAGGTCTGTTTCTGAATCTGTCAGTAATCTGATGATTGGCTTCTCAGGAGCTAAGGTGGGCATGTATGTTTACTCCACAAGAGCCTTATTTGCCAATGAGCTTCCCAGTGTCATTTTCTTCAGCTCTTTGTGAAATCCTGCATCTTTACTGTGATTTGTGGTTACATATACAGATGCAGTCTGGTTGCACAGCTTGGGGGATCTGGGGGTAGGCGCTTGGTTTATAAGCAGTCCATTTATGAGCAGTTTCTTGTTAATAAGAAATGCTGACTAGATGTGGTGGCTCTCACCTGTAATCCCAGTGATTTGGGAGGCCAAGGTAGGAGGATCAATTGAGACCAGGAGTTTGAGACCAGCCTGGGCAACATAGCAAGCCCTCACCTCTACAAAATATACTTTTTTAACTGGCCAGGCATTATGTGGTATGTACCTCTAGTCCTAGCTACTCGGGAGGCTGAGGTGGGAGGGTCTCTTGAGCCCAGAAATTCAAGGTTGCAGTGAGCTGAGATCGCACCACTGAACTCCAGCCTGTAGGACAGAGTGAGACCCTGTCTCCTTAAAAAAAGAAATAAAGCCCTCTTTTTATATAGTTGATCATATATGGGCATTTAGAAAGCATAAGATTATGTCATACAAAGCATTATCTCATGTCATTAAAAATATTCCCCCAGACCACAGCTCACTGTACTCCGTAGATGTACCATGTTCATTTAACTCTTGTCATTGTTGGATATTAAGGCTGTTCCTCTGTCATAGATAATCCTGTCTTGAACTTCTTCATGCATAAACAGACTCAAATCTTAACATAAAGATGCTGTGCATTTTCATATTTATGGAACGAATGCCTGAAATTATTCTTGGTAAGGCCACATGTGACTGTGTGTCATGTTTTGCTGAAGATATGTAGCATTCTGACTGGAGCTCTTAACATTGGGTCAGGATTTTGCTTAGTGTTATATTCGTCTGTACATCTTTTAATATTGACTGCACATATTCTCTGCATGTTTCCATGTGTTCCTTGGAGACAAGGGGAACATGTGAGGTGGAGTAAGCATCGGTTCTACCCTCAAGAAGCTCAGAGCCTTAGAGAAAAGTCAGGAAAGAAACTAGAGAATTACACTTAATGCAGAAGTCGTGGAGTTGGAGCTGGACGCCATGAATCACAACTGTAATCGCAGCATTTTGAGAGTCCAAGGCAGTCTGATCACCTAAGATCAGGAGTTCGAGACCAGCCTGGCCAAAATGGTGAAAGCCCATCTTTACTAGAAATACAAAAAATTAGTTGGGCATGGTGGTGGGCACCTGTAATCCCAGCTACTCGGGAAGCTGAGGCAGGAGAATAATTGTTGAACCCAGGAAGAGGTGGAGGTTGCAGTGAGCTAAGATATTGCCATGGCACTGCAGCCTGGGTGACAGAGTAAGACTCCATCTCAAAAAAAAAAAAAAAAAAAAAAAAATCCTGGAATGAGACTCCAGGACACTTTACAGTTGTGTCTTATTACATAAATTTTTCTCCCCATAAATCACATGTGCAGATGTGCAGGTACTTTGCTTGCTACCTATTGAATAGGGCTGTGGTTCCTCTTGAGAATGTGTGAGTGTGGTGGCGCACACCTGTAGTCCCAGCTCCCCAGAAGGCTGAAGTGCGAGAATCACCTGAGCCTGGGAGGTCGAGGCTGCAGTGAACCATGATCGCACCACTGCACTCTAGCCTGGTAGACGGAGTAGGACCCTGTCTCAAAAAAAAAAAAAAAAAACCAGTTTGAGTTTTGTGGCACCTGCTGCCCTTGTGACTTTCATGTTAGTGATATTCCATTCCTCCTTGCTTCTTCCTTCCCTTCTTCCTTCATTCTTTTGTGGTGATTGGTCCTTTAATTTATGACAACCTTTACTTTATGACTGTGTCTTCATAAAATTACTCCATCAAGCGTCTGCTTCTGAGGCATCTATTCAATTAATTGAGTATAAATTTGGGGATTGCCTACTCTGTGCCAAACTCAAAGGAAACTTTTTTATGTGATTAATCCATCAGTTCACAGGAGTATTGTGACCTGGTGCCTCTGTTTTCTGTCTTCTGGTCAGGGTTACGAAATAACCATTTTCTCGGCTCACTGCAACCTCAGCCTCCCGAGTAGCTGGGATTACAGGCACCCGCCACCATACCTAGCTAACTTCTTTGTTTTTAGTAGAGATGGAGTTTCACCGTGTTGGCCAGGCTGGTCTCGAATTCCTGACCTCAGGTGATCTGCCCACCTTGGCCTCCCAAAGTGCTGGGATTACAGGTGTGAGTTACCATGCTGGGCCTAGGAATAACTATTCTTAATCTTCTTGAGGTCACTGACACTATGGCCAAATTCCTGGCCAGGCCTTATCCCAAGAAGGTGCACATTGCTTAAAGGTAAAGCTAAGACCCTCTTGCAGAGGGAGCAGTTCAAGGGGACTTGGGCTATCATTACAATATTTCTTTTTTTAAAAAAATATAAAAGCAGTTATTGCAAGATGTTAATATTTGTTATCTCTGGGTGATGGAGTTATGAATGTTACTTTTTTTTGTACTGGCCATATCTTTTAAATTTCTCAAAACCTGAAAAAAGAATAATATCATAAGAAGAATCCCTGTAGTGGAGTAAGTATAGGTCAAGAGTTGGCCAATAGTTTCTGTAAAGGGCCTGATTAAATAGTTTGGGTTTTATGGGAAAAGAGGCAAAATCGAGGCTATGATACAGGTACTTACATAAACCTCAATGCAGCCATTTGTGATAGAATTCTAAGAAGCATTCTTAGCTCACAGGCCCCGTCAGAAAGTGGGCGATGGGCTTCAGTTTGCCAGCCCCTAGTGTAAGTACTGAATCAGTCACCACTGACGCTTGTATTTAAGGATCCTAGTTACAGAATCATCAGTTCTTTTCAAAGAATTATGCCACTTCACATTTTCTGCACTTAATCTCTTCAGCCACAAGTGAAAGGCCGCAATCTAAATCAAAGAGAGGAAGCGATTGTTTTTGTTTTCAGTTGCCAACATCTCAGGTGTTTTAGTGACTGACACTCTGCCTGTCATATCTGTTGCCTATTTCTCACTTCCGAATTGCCTCCAAATTGTCATATAGACAGGGCCCAGGGTTACTAAGCCACCTTTCCCATCCCAATGTCCTCCCCTCTCTGATGAGGAATGGGCCACAGCACTCACTACGTTTGAAGCTGTGCGTACCTTGGTCCTACTGAACGTGAATGGCTTGGGAAAGCAATTTCACAGGAGTAGAAACGATGCAAGAAGATTACCAGCAAAGTGGTATTCCAATAGAGTCTCACTCAATGCCACCCTGACAAGGAAACCCTCTGGGACCTCTTGGAGAACAGGGGAACTGTATTATTTTGTAGGAGTTTCCAAAGGCCAACTTACATAGTGTTTGTTCACAAATGGATTCTTGGACATGGTGGCTCATGCCTGTAGTCCCAGCTACTGGGGAAGCTGAGAGAGGAAGATTGCTTGAGCCCAGGAGTTCATGACCAGACTGGGCAACATAGCAAGACCCCATCTCAAAAAATATATATAGAATTAATGAACAAGCAGTCTTCAAGAAAAATGGATTACTGGCCACCCCAAAAGGAGAGTGACTATTCTAACTAGTATAGGATAGTATCAATAGCATCAGTTCCTTCAGGGCATACAGAACAGGAAACTTCCATCACCCAGCTCAGAGAATAAGGAAGTTCTCTGTGTGGACAGAGGGCCACAGGTGGCTCAGGCTTTCAGCCTGGCTACGCATGACCAGGATCTCTCTGTGCACCTGCTGTGCTTCCCCGTCATGACCCATTCCTTAGGCTGGACTTCTCAGCTGGCCGACACACTCCTGCACATCATCTTCACACTTCACAACCCCAGAGGCAGAAAGGGGAACTCTTTAAAAGAAACGTCACCTTTCTCAGACGCCCCGGTGGTTTCCTCCTAAATCTCCATATCCAGACCTGTGCTCCTGCCCAGACCCTGGGTGGCAGTGGGAGGAGAATGCTCACAGCTGCATCCATCCTGATTTGAGGAATGAAGCTCCTGGCCTCCCTGAGCTTTATTGCTATCCTGGTTTAGGGAATAAAACTTGTGGCCTCCCTGAGCTTTATTGCTATCCTGGTTTGGGGAATAAAACTTGTGGCCTCCCTGAGCTTTATTGCTGTCCTGGTTTGAGGAATGAAGCTCCTGGCCTCCCTGAGCTTCATTGCCATCCTGGTTTGAGGAATGAAGCTCGTGGCCTCCCTGAGCTTTATTGCCATCCTGATTTGAGGAATGAAGCTTGTGACCTTCCTGACCTGTCTTGCCATCCTGAGTTGGGGAATGAATCTTGGGGCCTTCCTGACCTTTATTGCCGTCCTGATTTGGGGACTGAAGCTTGTGGCCTCCCTGAGCTTTATTGCCGTCCTGGTTTGGGGACTGAAGCTTGTGGCCTCCCTGAGCTTTATTGCCGTCCTGGTTTGGGGACTGAAGCTTGTGGCCTTCCTGAGCTTTATTGCCGTCCTGATTTGAGGAATGAAGCTTGTGCCCTTCCTGACCTTTATTGCTGTCCTGATTTGGGGAATGAAGCTTGTGGCCTCCCTGAGCTTTATTGCCATCCTGATTTGGGGAATGAAGCTTGTGGCCTCCCTGAGCTTTATTGCCGTCCTGATTTGAGGAATGAAGCTCCTGGCCTCCCTGAGCTTTATTGCCATCCTGGTTTGAGGAATGAAGCTTGTGGCCTTCCTGAGCTTTATTGCCATCCTGATTTGGGGACTGAAGCTCCTGGCCTCCCTGAGCTTTATTGCCATCCTGGTTTGGGGAATGAAGCTCGTGGCCTCCCTGAGCTTTATTGCCCAGAATAAAATCAGGAGGGAAAGGGAAGGTGTGGATATTGAGAGTCAACCAGCACTGTCTCTAAAGACAAGGAAGAAAAATGCCCCTGTCCACACTTTATTCCAAACACAGTACCAAGAAGCATCAGGTGCCCGGCGTGTGCGATAGTGAGTGAGCCAGGGATTTAAACGCATCACATCTGAAACAACAGCCCCAGGAGGGCTGTCGTTATTATTATTTGAGACAGTCTTGTTCCGTTGCCCCGGCTGGAGTGCAGTGGCACAATCTCGACTCATTGCAACCTCCGTCTCCCAGGTTCAAGTGATTCTCTTGCCTCAGCCTCCCGAGTAGCTGGGACTACAGGCACCCATCACCATGCCCAGCTAATTTTTATATTTTTAGTTGAGATGGGGTTTGACCATGTTGGCCAGGCTGGTCTCAAACTCCTGACATCAGGTGATTCACCCACCTCGGCCTCGCAAACTGCTGGGATTATAGGCGTGAGCCACCATGCCTGGCTGAGGGATCTATTGTCCCCTTTTCAAAATTGAAGAAGTGTTCAGCGAGGTGGTCACTTGTCATTTGGCATTTAAGTAACAGGACCTCAGTGCTCATTCCACTGTCTCCAATTTCCACCCTCTTGTGATAAAGCCTCCTTTCATAAGGAACATGGTAGTTCTTTTGTAAAATCAGAAAATATGGAACTCTCACTTCCCTTTGATAATATTGGCAAAGAGGGGAGATTCGGGTTTCTCCTCCAGGATACTAAAGTATGGCCTCTGAATTGCCATAAGTTTTATTTATTCATTCAGTGTCCATCCATCCATCCATTCATTTATCCAGCAGTCTGAATGGCCGCTCTCTGCTATTGATCCTGGAGATGGGTATTCACTTAATCATATGTGGCCTCTGCCCTTTAGGAGCTCATAAACCAGTCAGGGAAACGAAGGTGGGAGCCAGAAATCAGGGCAGAAATAAAGGAATGTGCATGGAACAGGATGAAGAAGAGCAGCCCTGTCTAGCTTGACCAGGGATGTTTTCCCACTGGAGGAAAGGAATGAGCAGGGTCTTGAAGGATGAATAAGAGTTCATCAGGCAAACCTAGGCAGAAAGAGGGCACAACATGGGCAGAGGCTGGAGCCACAGAACAGCTTGTTCTGTACCAGCACAGGCACTGGAGTTGTTCAGTGACTGAACTAGGCTTCAGTGGAGACGTTGTGTTTGATCACACAACAACGTCTAAGGTGATGGGAAATCCTCAAATTTTACTTGAAGAAGTGGCACAAATGGATTTTGCTTTTTTAAAAAAAATTATAGAGATGGGGTGTGCACTTGATCACGTTGGGGTCACCACCTGAGACATCGGTCACCACCTGAGAAAGTCTGAACTGCAGACCCTGACTTAACGACGCATGAATGAATGCACTCTCATGCCATTACAGTGATTCAGGCAGGCTAGGGATGGCCATTGGCTGCTTTCAGAGGGTCAAATGCAACCAGTCCACCCAGACCCTCTGTCTATCCACACATTTGTTCCCTCCAGATTTTACAATAGAGGTTCTAAGTTCACACACTTGCGGATAATTAGCATGGGTAAGAGAATGGCTTTACGACTAGTAAAAACTTCAAGTTCCAGGGCCCACAGTAGTAACAGTGGGGTCTCACTTTGTTGCCCGGGCTGGTCTCAAACTCCTGGGCTTAGGTGACCCTCCCACCTCAGCCTCCCAGGGTGCTGGGATTACAGGCATGAGCCACCATGCCTGGGTTTTGCATTTTAGAAAGAAAGCCCTGTTCAGTTTACCCGGATGCATTTCCCCTGTGTTCCTTCCTAACAGAGCCTTGGTTTTGTTCAGGGCACTAGCATGGCAGGCTGAAACACTCCTTCTCCAGACCGCCATACAGCTGGGTGTGGCCACATGACCTAGTTCAGGGGTTTAGTAAGTGGGTCTTCCAGAAAGACTTTTTGTTGGCCCTTTCCTCTTCTTCCGCCTTGGAACTTGGACCCAGTGCCCAGAAGCCCTGCAGCCATCTTGCAGTCTTGAGGATAGAAGCTACAAACTGAGGAAGGCAAAAGAGAAAGATGGAAGGAGGCTGGGTCCTTCATGAAATCCTGGAGAGGCTGTGCCCACCCGGGACCGCTCACCTCCTCTCTTTTTGTGGGATACATAAATCATAGTTAAGCACAAATACAGCCTTTACTTATTTAAGCCACCATAGCCACTGACAGCTGAATGTCATACAGGAGATGACGCGGCCAGGAAGACCACAGTGAGGATGGAGAGGAGATGGGGGTAAGCGTGTTCAGGCAGCCAGGTCAACAGGACGCACTGACCAGGCGGAGGAAGGGAGTCTCGGGTGACTCCCTCATGCCTGGGTTGGATGACTGCATGGTGCTCCGGTTAAACCCACATGAAGAGGGGTGGGCATTGGAACAAAAGAAGTGAGTGGGTTGAGATTGCAAGCTTGCAAGGATGTCAGGAAGAGAGGTCGACAGAGCCTAGGAACCAACTGTTGGCTGGGAAATGATTCTGAATTTTTGGCAGGTGGAGGTGGTTGAGGTTATAGCAGAAGCTGTGGTCATCAGTGAGAGGGAAAGTGCCAAGAGGAGGGGAACAGACAGAGCCCAGGGAAGACCACCATTGAAAAGGCTTGTGAGGTCAAGAGATCAAGACCATCCTGGTCAACATGGTGAAACTCCATCTCTACTAAAAATACAAAAATTAGCTGGGCATGGTGGCGCGGGCCTGTAGTCCCAGCTACTCGGGAGGCTGAGGCAGAGAATTGCCTGAACCCAGGAGGTGGAGGTTGCGGTGAGCCGAGATTGCACCACTGCACTCCAGCCTGGGTAACAAGAGCAAAACTCCATCTCAAAAAAAAAAAAAGGGGGGGGCTTGTGGAAGCTGGGGATTTATGCAGGAAGAATAAGC
>CAUYQU010084028.1:0-21293 GCA_963574635.1 Cheracebus regulus | reverse complement strand
AAAAGAGGTTTTTAATACCCATTTTTAGACTGCATTCTAGCCTGGGCAATAAAACAAGAATCCCATTCTCTCTCCCTCTTTCTCTTCCTCTTTCTTTCTCTCTTTCATTCTTTTTTTTTCTTTCTTTTGCTCTTTCTTTCTTTCAAAAATAAAAAAATAAAAATGAACATGCATGTTGAAAATTTTTCAACAAGATTGGAAAATAGAACTCAATAAGTGAAAATCACCTGCATAGTAGAATGGAAATAGTAGGTTAAGAATAAAGAATTCCAGATTCAGATTAACTAGCAGATAACAAATGTGTTGTAAGCCACTGAAATCATATCAGTCAATTACATTTAATATATAGGCATTAGACAAGAACACTATATTTTGGTAATACTCATTTTCTCAATTTCAAATTGTCTGTCTTGTCACCCCACAGCAGATGAAATACTTCATGTTAAATCAAGACTGTGTATAGTTATTGGTGACAGCATATTTTAAAGGAAGGAATCTCAGAAAGTTATTGACTGGGTTTTCAGGCTAGTCTGAGCCACAGTTTCCTCCTCTGCATCATTTTGGATTACCTTAAAGATGCCACTTGATTTCTGTTAATTGACTCCCATTGTGCAGATATCAGATGTTTCTAAAATATAGCAGAAGTGTTTTGTACAGTCGTGAGAATGGACAGATTTTGTTATACCTTTTCTTTATTGCCTCTTGTATTTATGTATTAAAAACCCCTCTAGTGGTTATGAACTTATGAAAACCGTGTCTTAGCAACTATATTGTAAAAATCATCCATTTTATATTTCACATGTGTTCATTCATATACTTCAACAGGTCTGTTCTTTATAAGAGGCCTCATTTCTTCTTTATCTTGAATAGTCAGACCATGAAAAGGTAAATTATTATTAAGTAAACTGTGTGTTTCTTTTATCGTCAGGTTAAACATGGTGGTTTTGTTTATTACCAAGAAGGTTGTTGCTTGGTTCGTTCCAAAGATGAAGAAGGTACACCACAATATTTCTTTTTACATGATTTTATATTTTTATAGGAAATTTATTAATTTCTCAAAGTTAGAGACAATTTTTTTAAAGATTATTTCTAAATTTTTTTTAAATGACTACTTTTTAATCTCTGAGTTTATGTAAGATATAGTTAAATACTACACTCAGAAGTTTTGGCAGGGAGAATGGAGATGGGATCCAACATTTTTTGAGCATCTGCTGTGTCTTAGGCACTATGCTAGGCACTTGACATATATTATTGATTTTCATTTGTATTTGCTTACTTTCGAGGTTCTGTATGGTCTGTAAATACTAAACTAGGCTATAACAATACAAAATAATGTCTCATAGGTTGATGCATAGAATAATACTGAATAATGTAAGATAATATTAAATAACATTGTCAGTTTATGTACAAGTTAAGCTGCCATCATTGCTGAAAGAAGCTAGGATATGGCCTCTTACAGAATGGGAATTCTGATTTAAAACATTAAAATACAGTTTTAATTTTTTAAATTACTTTAAAGTAATTTAAATTATCACTTTCATGTTTTTCTTTATGTAGCAGACAATGATAATTATGAAGTTTTGTTCAATTTGGAGGAACTGAAATTAGACCAGCCCTTCATTGATTGTATCAGAGTTGCTCCAGATGAAAAATATGTGGCTGCCAAGATAAGAACTGAGGATTCTGAAGCATCTACCTGTGTAGTTATAAAGCTCAGCGATCAGCCTATAATGGAAGCTTCTTTCCCAAATGTGTCCAGTTTTGGTAAGCAACCCACCAAAATAGTCCTCTGTTTCGAAAGGCAACAGTAACACTTTTGAAACATTTTTTTGGTCCGTGTGAGTGAGGGAGAAGGTGAATGCCTAATCCTTATATCCCTGTGGACTACACATCTTCCTATAAAACCTCTTATTCAGGAGGCCTTCCCTTATTTAATTATATATCTAGATGAGTAATTTTGAAATCTTCATGTTTTTAAAAGGGTTAGAGTCCAGGTTGTACCATATATTTTGATTTTTCAATAATTCTTTGCTAAATTATTATTTAGAATACATTTTTACACGTTAACTTGCATCTTAATATTTTATTCAAATTTAAGATTGAATACTTTTTTTAAATTTTATGTTATAGAGCTGTTAACAGCAAACTGCCCAGTCATTACCAAAGAACTTTGGTATGTGTTGAACTTATTTATCAATGGAAGCTGTGACGTTTTTAGTAATAGAACTAACTTTAAATTGTATTATTTATCATTGAGTGTCCATATGTTACATTTTGTCCTCTCTTTTCATTTTCTGCCATCATTTTCTCCATTAACTAAATGTTGTTGCAGTGAATTGAAATTATACCCTAACTGTTGAATTCTAAGACGTACATTTTGTACATATTAACCTCTAAAGTCACAATGCATATTATACAATGATGACTTAAAATCACTGCCAGCCAGGTGGCAGTCATGATGTAATTATGTGCAAACTTCTGTTGACAGCTTCTGGTGGGATCAAGAATCAGCATCAAAATGTGTTTAGTAGTTGGAGATATCCTGTGGCCTGAAAGCAGACAGGGAAGGTTTACGCATGAGAGAAAGATGCAGTATTTCCTCAGACTTACAGTTTCAAGTTGTAGAGTGAAACAGAATTCACCTCCTAAAAACAAATGTGACTTTACCAACATCTTTCCTAAATATTGAGCATTTAGCTCTTATTTAGAAACTTGAGTACCCTGAGACTGATAACTACTTGAAAACTTGGAACTTGTGTAGCAGTGGTTTATTCTCAGGAAAGCTCTCTGGCTTATATACAATACAGACTAGATACAGTCAGATATTTAGATTTCCAGGGATAAACTTGCATATCTTCTTATTGGCATTCAATATTAGAATGTGCTGTGCCTTTTTTTTTTTTATGGTATGTAGGTGATTATGTATAATTCTTTCATTATTGTCTTTCAGAATGGGTAAAGGATGAGGAAGATGAAGATGTTTTATTCTACACCTTTCAGAGGAACCTTCGCTGTAATGATGTATATCGAGCTACTTTTGGTGATAACAAACGTAATGAACGTTTTTACACGGAAAAAGACCCAAGGTACTAAAATAACCTAATCAAATCTTTTTAGCCAGAACATTTCTCCAGTTAAAGTATTGACCCTGGTTGACTTAAAATGTTTATTTTGGTTAGAACCAAGAATAATAAAGCTAAAATGATCATTCTTTTATTAGTTGTTGGTGTTCAAAATTGGAGTCTTGTAATATTCAAAATCAGTAAACACAAATGCATCATTAACATTTTATTATTAAAAACAAATGGATTTTGTGAATTATAATATAGTTGTAACTGCAACATAGTTCATTCATGTAAATTCATAATGTGACTTAGAACTGCTAGATTGTGAACAGACTGAATCTGTTTCACCTTTGCATCTTAATTGATAAGCAGGGTGCCAGGTTTCTATAGTGCTGTTTAGTCAGTGTCTATTGCTTGAGTAAATAGTATATTTAGGTAGATATCCCTCTTTCAAACTAAAACCCCTTGTCCCTGATGATTGTTGAGCACCTTTTAACCATTAAATTTTTAGTAATATATAGAAGAATTTAAAGTATGTCTTGCTACTAAATTATGAATTAAAACTACCTCAAAAATGTTTGATTGTGTTAGGTGAAAAAATTTGAATATATGTTATGGTGTCAATGGTGTATCAAGGAAAAAAGATGCATTTTTAAAAGATTGAAAGGCAATATACCCAAAGTACTAACAATGTTTTTTTTCTACTTTTTTCTTTTTGTAATGAGCATTACTATTTTTATAATCATAGAGAAAATACATTTTAAATTTAAAAATAAGTATCAATAGAAATAATTGGAAAAAAAGATTAACCTCTGGTTGTTTACATTTCTTGTATTCTCTTAGACACATTTTACCATAGAGCCACTTTTGTTCTCACTTCCTATAACCACATATCTACCAATTATTTGATCAAGCGGTTTATTTTTGATTTTTCATCACCAAACAAAGCAAAAAAAATAGTTAAAAATAGCAAAGAAAGTGTTAAAAATAAAGAGCAAAGTAGGGTAGGGGACTTGCCCTACAATTATATATTAAAGCACGTATAACAGTAAAAATAATACAAAATGATAGACAAATAATAGAACCTAGAATAAATAACTCTAAAACAGATCCTAGTATATGTGAAAATTTATATGATAAAAGGCATCACAAACTAATGAAAAATGAATGGGTGTTATTTTATAATGCAATAGAAAATACTATTTGGAAAAAAATAATTTTCATCATTACATATGTCAGCATACATTTCCAAGAAATTTAAAGAATCTATTGAGAAAAAAAATTTTTTTTAATTAGATGAAAATATAAGCATTTTACTCAATTTGATTGGAATATTTTTGAGACATAAAATCAGTGTAAGAAATCACAAAGGTTAGTAACAGTCTTGATTCCCTAAAATATTAAACTCAAGTCAAAAACTACAAAAACTATTGCAAATAGTTACAGTCTAGATAACAAAATGGAGGAAAGTGTTTTCAACAAAACGACAAGTTAATATTCTTAATTTTTTTTTTTTAAACGGAGTCTTGCTTTGTCACACAGACTGGAAGCAATGGTGCAATCTCAGCTCACTGCAACCTCCGCCTTTTGGGTTCAAGTGATTTTCCTGTCTCAGCCTCCTGAGTAGCAGCTGGGATTACAGGCCCCTGCCACCATGCCCGGCTAATTTTTCTATTTTTTTGTGTAGACAGGGTTTCACCATGTTGGCCAGGGTGATCTTGAACTCCTGATCTCAGGTGATCCACCTGCGTCAGCCTCCCAAAGTGCTGGGATTACAGGTGTGAGCCACTGCGCCCAGCCAGTATTCTTAATTTATAAAGAACTATTTACATACCAATAATTTAAGCTACATTCCAAGTTTAAAATTGACTAAGACATTTCACAAAAGAAATATGATTGACAAACATGGTAATGTGATCCAATTCAGAAGAAATTTTACCCAACTATAAGCAGTTGTTATTTGGGAGTATTGGGATACTTTACATTTTTCGGTAGTTTCAGTATGAATTACTTTTATGATAAGTAAAAATATAAATGTAAAATGTAAAGCCACCCAGTATGTTAGTATTTGATTGTATTCATGAAGTCATAAAAATACATGTAATTGTTAAATTAGTATTTCCATTCCTAAAAATTTGTTCTGGGGAAATAATTGTAAAGATCATGGAAGGGGAAAATATCTTCATGAATATGTTCCTTGTTATATTGTTTATTATAATGAAACATCAAAATCTAAATTTTTAAGAATTATGATATAAGGTAGCCATTAAACCTGTTATAATATTAGGTAGCCATTAAAAATAATAATCACAAAGACTTACAATTCATGTAGAGTATTGATATTATGAAGTAAGAAATACAGAATCAAAAATTGTATCTATAATTACATCTATTTAAAAACATGCATAAAATATAAATATACCTTAGAAGGAAAAATGGAAAAAGTAAAATAGCTATGTTAATGTTTTGAATGTGTTACATTAGTAAGATTGTGAGGCGTTTTCTTCCTATTCTATTTTGTCATAAAAACTGGGAGAAAGGAAAAAATATTCCAAGATGCATATCAGAGAAAGAAGAAATAAAAATAACTATTTTATTCCCTCTTTATATCTCCTATAGAAAGTTTATTTCCTCTTCTCAGCAAAAAGCCCTATTATCTTCTCATGTGATTGAGAAATGATGTCTCTAGTTTACCTTTAAATACATCCAAATAAAGATGGATTTAATAGATGTGTGATAAAAGTAAATTTAGCAAAATGTTAGCAGTGATGGAATCTAGGTGGTTTTTTCAACTTTTCTGTATTTTTGAAAAACATTTATGATAAAATGTTAGAAATGAATGATTTTGAATGCCCTTTAGGAGAAAATGAGAAAAATAATAGTTAATCATTAAAGTTACAAGTGATATTCACTAAGAATTATTTTTATTTCCTATCTGCATTATAAATCAACATGTATACTGACCACCTTTGAGATACTGTCCTTAACAAGGTAGCATGCATCTGAAATAAACTGTGATCTCATGTTTCTCTCTCAATTTCTCTCTCTCTCTCTCTCTCTAGCTACTTTGTTTTCCTTTATCTTACAAAAGACAGTCGATTCCTCACCATGAATATTATGAACAAGATGACTTCTGAAGTGTGGTTGATAGATGGCCTGAGCCCTTGGGACCCACCAGTACTTATCCAGAAGCGAATACATGGGGTCCTTTACTATGTTGAACACAGAGATGATGAATTATACATTCTCACTAATGTTGGAGAGCCTACAGAATTTAAGGTGATCTGGATACTCCTTGTCCCCATTTGGGCTGTTATGAAGTGTCACATTTCCATCAACAACATTTCTTGCTCTAAGAGTTCACTGTTTTATAAATTGATGGCACCTTCCTAGGTACAACCAATCCCATTTCTTTTCCCTTAGAGCTAATGGCTCTACATATTTTAATTGTGCCTAAAAAGTTAGTAAATAAAACATATTCTGTCCTGAGTATATGTTATCAAAACCAGACTTAGCAGCTTAACAGAGCAATCTTAAAAACTCATGATTTTATGAGTTGGCAATGTGGATTGATCTCAGCTAGGCACTTCTTCTGCTGGTATCAGCTAAGCTCACTGATGTATCTATAGTCAGCTAGCTGTCAGTGCCCTCATTCAAATATCCAGTGGTTGGCTAAGCACTGGGTCATACTGTTTAGCCACCCGGCAGGCCAGTCAGGACTCATTCATATGGTGATGGTCACACTTTATCCCTGATGCAGAGTTAGTTCCTTCAGCTCTTCATGTGATCGTGAGGACTACTATGGTCTAGTTCTCAGTGATTTCATCTCTGGATGCTGTAGCCTTCATGTTTTCTTACCTGTATGTCTTCTAACTTTGTTCCATATAGCTGATGAGAACAGCAGCTGATACCCCTGCCATTATGAATTGGGATTTGTTTTTTACAATGAAGAGAAATACAAAAGTGATAGACTTGGACATGTTTAAGGATCACTGTGTTCTATTTCTGAAGCACAGCAATCTCCTTTATGTTAACGTGATTGGTCTGGCTGATGATTCAGTTCGGTCTCTAAAGGTATGTTTAATTTTCAGCAGTTAATATTGTTAAAATATATATGCAGTTTAGCGTAACGAAACATCACATTTTGAAGAATAGCAGCAGTATTATTTTTCTTAAAAGGAATTTAATTTAAATGTAATTTAGCAAACTCACTGTCAGGTTTGGGAGGGTTATCTTAGAATTACTTAGAGGACCTTGCTTTTTATGCAGTTTTACTTAAAATACAGCATGGACTTCAGAAGTAGAGTTAAGTGCTAATATTTCTCTTTCTGTGTATCTCTCTATCTCACATATCTCTACAACTTTTATGTATAGCAATAACTCAAGCCAAACCTGGTAGCTAATGCCTAACCACTGACTGCTGCTCCCCAGCAGGGACAGTAGTGATCCCACTGTGTTTTAGCCACTACATGTTGTGTCTGCATCATCATCTTTTTGCCACTTTTCTTACCCACGGGGGATGCAGGGAGCAAACTTTGGTTTCTTTCAGTGTAGGAGTAGCAGTGGTCTCCACAGCAGCACAGAAGGGTAATAGTGGCAAGACTGCTTGGCAGGCTGACTAGTAGATACTGCTTGTGGCTACCAGGAAAGATAATTTGCCTTCACAAGTGAACTTCCTAAAATTGGTGAGTGACAACCTTATTGCCTAGTTTTAAAGCAGCATTAACATGTGAGTTAAGGTAGTAGGCACTGAAGGGAAGAGGATGGGTTCCATTTTGTTTGATATGAAAAGAGTTATTGAGCCAGTTGATGAGCCAACAGCATAGACAACTTATATCTCCCGAACCCCAATATTGTTAAAACTCCTGTTAAAATGCAGTTTCAGTCAATTCAATGGCTTTTTATTGAATTTTTATGTGCATAATACTGTATCAGGCATTACAGAGTGGAAAGCTGTTAAAGCAGAATATCCTAGCCTTGAAGATATAGTTAATCATAAGATTAGACTAGTACACAAAGGTTAAATATGTCACAATTTAAATAAGTAGTATCAAAAACATAAGTGTGCTCTGGGGCTCACACTAGAGAAAGAAGGCCCAGGAAAGCTTTTGGTAAAGTTGGTTGAATTTAAAATAAACCAGAGAGGAGAGAAAGGATTTTGACAGGTGGAGGAGAGAAGGTATTCCAAGATGAGAAAGCCATCAGATGATGCTCTTTGCTGAAGCTCATCTGACATTCAGAAAATGTTCGAGGAACTGTTAATTGTTCTGTTTTATTGAAGCACTCTACATTTCTGGGAGATGAAGCCACGGTTTGACATTTTTTGAGTGTCAATATGAGGAATTTATTAACAAATTATGGAAGGTTACATTTGAAATTTTTAAGCAAGGGAATGGTTTGAGGAGTGGCAGCCATATTAGGACACACTAAACCAAAAAGAAGTAAGGGGTAGGGAGCTAGTTTTGAGATTATTTTATTGGTATAAATAAGAAATAACAAGGGCCTGGAATAACTAAAATTCTCCAGCTGCTCCCTAAAATCAGAACATCAAATGTGTAATGTCCAGTCTCTTAGAACACTGTGTAAGTGTCCTAAAACCAAAATGGTGATTGACTTGAGGGATTTCCTTATTGTCTTCATCTGCTGGAGTGCAAAGTTTCTTTTCACTTGCTAATTTTTTTTATTTTAATATTAGTATTTTAGGTATCATTTTTTTAACATTTATTTTACTTTCAAGGGTACATGTACAGATTGGTTCAATAGATAAATTGTGTGTCACAGGGGTTTGATATACCTACTATTTTGTCACCCAGGTAATAAGCATAGTACCCAGTAGGTAGCTTTTCAATCCTCACCTCCTTCAACCTTCAGGTAGGCCCAGTGTCTGTGATTCTCTTCTTTGTGTCCACGTGTCCTCAGTGTTTAGCTCCCACTTACAAGTGAGAACATGTGGTGTTTGATTTTCTGTTCCTCTGTTGGCTCACTTAGGATAATGGCCTCCAGCTTCATCCATATTGCTGAAAAGAACATTATCTCTTTCTTTTTTATGGCTGCATAGTATTCTATGGTATATATGTACACATTTTCTTTATCCAGTCTATCATTAATGGGCATTTAAATTGATTCCCTGTCTTTGCTGTTGTGATGAACATAATGCATGCGTGTGTCTTTATAGCAGAGCAATTTGTATTCCTTTGGTTATATACTTAGTAATGGGATTGCTGAGTTAAATGGTAGTTCCGTTGTACATTCTTTGAGAAATTCCCAAACTGCTTTCCACAATGGCTGAACTTAGATTTCCACTAGCAGTGTATAAGCTTTCTCTTTTCTCTACAGCCTCACCATCATCTGTTGTATTTTGACTTTTTTACTACGGTCATTCTAACTGATGTAAGATGGTATTTCACTGTGGTTTGATTTCCATTTCTCTAATGATCAGTGATGTTGAGCATTTTTTTCATATGCCTGTTGGCTGCATGTATGTCTTCTTTTAAAAATGTCTGTTCATGTCCTTTGCCCACTTTTTTATGGGATAGGGTTTTTTTTTTCTGTTTTTGTTTGTTTTGCTTATTAATTTAAGTTCCTTATAAATTCTGGATACTAGAAATTCTTCAGATGCATAGTTTGTGAATATTTCCTCCCATTCTGTAGGTTGTCTGTTTACTCTGCTGATAGTTGCTTTTGCTGTGCAGGAGCTCTTTAGTTTCCATTTGCCAGTTTTTATTTTTGTTGCAATTGCTTTAAGCATCTTTGTCATAAAGTCTTTGCCTTTGTCTAGAATTGTATTTCCTAGGTTTTCCTCAAGGGTTTTTATTGTCTTAGGCTTCACATTTAAGTCTTTAATTCATTTTGAGTTGATTTTTATTTGTGGTGTAAGAAAGGGTTCCAGTTTTCAGTCTTCAGTTGGGAGACTGGTGGAGCATCTGCATATTTCAGTCTATGTGGATAGAAATGGGAGAGAATACATAATTTCTAGCAATGTACTTGTTACAAAAAAATTTCTATGTCAGGAAAGTTAGGAATATCATATGGAGTTTACTTTGCTATAATATGATTTGACTTCTAAGTAAATATGACCTTTTCTATTTTTTGTAAGTATTCTTATTTTAAAAATATGCCCCAGTTTCCATGGTTTTAAATTCCACTAGAACAAACATTATCTCTTTAATTTATTCTGTATCTTCTATCTCTTCATTTTCTGACCCTTCCCAAATGGTAGTACTATTATGACTTGTGTGATGTTCTAGTCATCATCAAGTGGAATTAAATACTACTTGGTCTTTCTGATTAGTACTTGGTATATAATAAAGAGAATTTTAGCAGGCACGGTGGCTCACACCTATAATCCCAGCACTTTGGGAGGCTGAGGTGGGCGGATCACAAGGTCAGGAGATGAAGATCATCCTGGCTAACACGGTGAAACCCCATCTCTACTAAATATACAAAAAATTAGCCAGGCGTGGTGACATTTGCCTATAGTCCCACCTACATGGGAGGCTGAGGTAAGAGAATCGCTTGAACCCAAGAGGCAGAGGTTGCTGTGAGCCGAGATCATGCCATTGCACTCCATCCTGGGCAACAGAGCGAGACACCATCTCAAAAAAAAAAAAAAAAGAATTTTATAGATGAGACCCTTTTTATGAACCTGGATAACTAATTGATATCCATAGTCAGTGCCACACATAAAAGACAAAATCTTTAACCAAGCTGTGAGTGCATTATAAAGTATTTCTATATGTAATAACTCTGCCTAGTGGGCAGTTGACTAAAAGATCTTTTTAAATTCAGTCTCATGCCTGTAATCCCAAGGTGAGCAGATCACCTGAGATCAGGAGTTTGAGACCACCCTGGCCAACATGGCGAAACCCTGGCCAACATGGCAAAACCCTGGCCAATGTATCTCTACTGAAAATACAAAAACTAGCCAGGCATGGTGGCAGGCACCTATAGTCCCAGCTATCCTGGAGGCTGAGGCAGAAGAGTTGCTTGAACCCAGAAAGTGGAGGCTGCAGTGAGCTGAGATTGTGCCTCTGCATTCCAGCCTGGGTGACAGAGCGAGACTCCGTCTCTAAATAAATAAATAAATTCTATCTTAGCAATGGAAGTGTAAAACCCTTCATACACTTGCCTCCTATCCTTGGTCATCATGCCATCAGTATTTTCTGGAAGTATTTTTTTTGGGGGGGGGTCACAAAAAAGTTATATTTAATTTAGGCTAGTTGGGATTTTTTTGCTGTATGCTAACATCAGTTTTATTTAGAGGAGTCTGCATACTCAGGCCAATTTTCTTTTGGCATGCATTAATCATTCTTTTAATGTAATAACTATAGTTTGCTGCTAGAGTGCTAAAACTGAACATGTTTCTGTCAGGTATCTAAAGAATGTCTGCCTGTTTCCTGGCCTACTTACTCTCTCATGCTGTCCGTTAATATATACAGATACACTGCAAGCTTATCTCAATAGGAAATGTGGCTTAAGATATCCTTGAGTTAGTTAATACTTATTTCTGCATTAGCTGGATGAACTTTTAAAAGCCCATAGCCTTGAAACAGTTTTTATTATGATTAAAACATTAACATCGGTTCCATTAGTTTCAGAAAAATACCAAAAAGACTTGTTGATTTTTGGAACCACTTGGTCTAAAGCTAAGACAGCTTACTACATGGGTTACATGGAGACTGTCCTGAAGTCTCACTAAAAGGTGGAGAAATGTGAGCTTCCATGGTCTAAGGAAACTTGTACCCTCGCTCTGAGGCCTGGTTATGAGGTTGTAGCAGTGCTTCTTTATTTTTCACCCTCTCAGGTCTCGGTTTGCATACTTAGAACTATGCTACCAGATTTCTCAACTTCTGTTTACATTTTACTCTCCAGTTATGGCTTAAATTTAAATAGACAAATTATCCTTTAAAACAACCCTCAATTTGAGATGAATAGGAACTTTTTGAGATTGCAAATGCATGTCCTTTTTAGTGTTTCATGAAAATAGATTTTTTTTAATTAATAAGAAGAAATTTGTTGAGAGAACTTAAACTCTGGCTGTAGTTGCTGCACGTAGAATGGTATCCTCTTTATGCACAAATCCCCCGGCTGCCTTTTTCAATAGTGCCCACCAGTGATGTTTCTGTGCCTCTGATTTTCTAAGGAATTTGCTCTTTCTACAATTACTCAGGAAAAGAAAGGCAATTTTCTTTTAATGTTCTGCCTCTCGGTACCATTTCTAACACTCTGTCAACCTGCTTACCAGAGTTCTTTAAAAGGTGGAAGAGGGATGTTAGTGGAAGGCTTGAAGCTGGACCCTGCTGATCTAAGAGAATAAATTTTGATTCCTTTCCTTTTTTCTTAAACTTAAGAATCTTGAGCATAATAGCCTTGAGTCTCTTAGAGTAGATGTGCCAGAAAAGGTTTTGTTCGGCACAATGGTTAGCCTAGGAGCTAAAGTTGAAACAAATTGCAAATGCCTTAATGCTGCTGAGCCCGTTTATAGCCCTGAAATAATAACTGTCATCACCGTGGCTGTCCAGGCAGCAGGGTAAGGACTGGTGGGTAAATTATTAAAAACACAAGCATGTGAGGGATTTCGTGTTCTTTGAGAGAACAGAGATCTTGGCAGTGTCTGTGGGTTCTGGAATTACTATTTGATTTGCTCTTATTCTTCCATTTTATTATTTTATTACCCAAGCTTATACCCCTAAATAAACTTTTATATTAAAGGCAATTTCATGTAAACTAGAATCATGATAAATCATTTTCCTAAGGTTTGTCTTATTTTATTGGCCATTAATGGTCAGTTTTGGTTTTTACTTGAAATATATTTTGTTGCGTTAAAGTAATCCTTGATTGAGGCATCATGTGCTAACAGAAAGTAAACTAGATATCCACATCATCTTGTTTGGAGAAGACTTGGAAATTTAATTAATGATACTTGGCGGCTTAAATAAAGAATAAAAATAACTGTTTTATTTCTGTAGCTCCCTCCTTGGGCCTGTGGATTCATAATGGATACAAATTCTGACCCAAAGAACTGCCCCTTTCAACTTTGCTCTCCAATACGTCCCCCAAAATATTACACATACAAGTTTGCGGAAGGCAAACTGTTTGAGGAAACTGGGCATGAAGACCCAATCACAAAGACTAGTCGTGTTTTACGTCTAGAAGCCAAAAGCAAGGTAGGTCTTGTCTTCACTTTGAACTCCCACTTACTGAAAGCATACTATTGGCCAGGTGCCATGCAGTTGTTGGAGTTACGTTAGCATGGTTTCCTAATGTAGATTTCTTAGACCATAATAATACCCAGATGATTTTAGGAGTACGTGAATTTTTTTAAACCTTAATATTCATGTTTGTTTGAACGTGGATTAGAAAATTTATAGCATGACAAGCTTTTTATTTCACGTTTTTTATATATGATTTTTTAAAGTTGATTTTAAGAAAAAATTAAGAGGTGGTATGTAGTTTTGGCAAAAATGGTGAAGGTGGTAGCAATTGACTAGAGTAAACTAGACCGATACAGTCCCTGCCCTCATCAAGCTTATATCTAGCAGGAAAGATGACAGATGTTTAAAAAGTCATTGATGACCACTAGGATGATTAAGAGTAAACTAGAAAGGAGACAGGGGATTCCATTTTGTACAGAGGCCCTGAATTTGGGGAGAAATTATACAATTCAAGAAGTGTAGGGCTGGCCAGGTATGGTGGCTCATGCCTGTAATGCCAGCGCTTTGGGAGGCTGAGGCAGGCAGATAACAAGGTCAGGAGTTCAAGACCAGCCTGGCCAACATGGTGAAACCCCCATCTCTACTAAAAATATAAAAAATTAGTTGGGCATGGTGGCAGGCACCTGTAATCCCAGCTACTCGGGAAGCTAAGGCAGAATTGCTTCAACCTGGGAGGCAGAGGTTGCAGTGAGCTGAGACAGCACCATCACACTTTGGCCTGGGCAACAGAGCAAGACACCATCGCAAAAAAAAAGAAAGAAAAGTGTAGGGCTAGGCACAGTGGCTCAGACTTGTAATCCCAACACTTTGTGAGCCCAAGCTGGGAGGATCACTTGAGCCCAGGAGTTAGAGACCAACCTGGGCAACATAATGAGACCTCATCTCTACAAAAAACAAAAATGTTAACTGGGCATGGTGGCATATGCCTGTAGTCCCAGTTTCTTGGGAAGCTGAGGTGGGAGGATTGCTTGAGTCCAGGAGGTTGAGGCTGCAGTGAGCTGTGATTGCGCCATGGCGTTCCAGCCTGAGTGACAGAGTAAGATCCTGTCTCAGAAAAAAACAAATGTGAAGGAGGCCATTATGGCCAAAATCAAGTAAAAGATGGAAGATTGGCAGGATGACGAGTAGAGAGAAATGAGATGTGGAAAAGGAAATAACAAATATTCATATTCCAGGTATACTCAATATACACAATTTACAAATTTGTGCAAGTAGGGAACAAATGATAAACTATAGCCTTGAATTTAAGGAATCCTCAGGCTTTAGCATATCATATTTCAAATCATTTCACATGTGCTAACATAGAATGAATTACAACAGAAGCCTTTTATTAGGAATTTTTTTCTTTAATTATTTTCTTTGAATATCTTTATGTAAATATTAATATTTCAATATTACAAAAGCAATACATACTTGTTGGAACGGATGCAAAAATACAGAAGATATAAATCTTAAATGACTACTTCTCAGTACCATTTGCTTGCTGCACCTCTTAGAAATAATCATTGTTAGGCCGGACATGGTGGCTCATGCATGTAATCCCAACACTTTGGGAGGCCGAGGCAGGCAGATCACGAGGCCGGAGATCGAGACCAGTCTGGCCAACATGATGAAACCCCGTCTTTACTAAAAATACAAAAAATTAGCTGGGCGTGGTGGTGCACATTGTAATCCCAGCTACTCAGGAGGCTGAGGCAAGAGAATTGCTTGAAGCCGGAAGGTGGAGGTTGCATTGAGCTGAGATCTTGCCACTGCACTCCAGCCTAGGCAACAGAGCGATACTCCATCTCAAAAAAAAAAAAAGTATTGTTACCCATTTAGTGTATTATCTTTCAGATGAGGTTTTGGCTAGTTTTATAAACATGGAATTATACCAGTCTATCAAAATGTTGTAATTACTGGCCCTGAAATGCAAAGAACAGTTAAGCGCCATGTTCTTGGAGAGCCAAGAGGGGAGAAAGGAAGCAGCTGCGGAATGGAAGCTGGAAGCTGCTATACCTTTCCACAGGCATTTCAGTACTGCTGGCAAACCCAGGTCCAGCCTATCACAGGAATAGCTATTTTACCTCCTCCTTTCATAAGTTTTCAACAAGCAAGTTCTTCTGATTGTATAATTGAAATTGGGGAAGAGGTGGGGGTGAAAAGACCAAGATTGTTTTATAGAAATTAATCTACATCAAGTTTTATAAAAGTGAATCTTACTAAAAGTGAAAGTTAACTTATGTTGTCATAACAAGTTGGGTATTTTAAAGAAGAATGAGAGGAGGATTTCCTCCTTATTTGATAACACTTTGATGTCTCCAGTTATGGCCCCCAAGTGAAGTTTTGAAAATGAGAATGAAAATATGGAGAGTGACTTGGTTATATTATTTTCTTTATGTAAACTAGTGCTTTTTCATTAGTTTAAGCAGGGTAAAAACCAATTTCTTTACCTTTATTCTGTGAAAGGTAGATCAGAGTTAGTTCTTTTGTCTGTTCAGAGACTGCATAGTTTCAATCAACTGGGATTGATGAGTTTGAGCTACATTGGGGGGTGGTTACATAACTTACAAGTAACTTTGTAACTCTACAAATAATTTAAATTACTTTAACCCTACAAAGAATTTTCTCTAAAAATTTTAAAACCACTTTAAAATGTTTTAAATAAAGTTAAATGGGCCTTTGAAGAGGATTATGGTAGTTACCAGTAACGTCAATAAGATTTAAAGTCTTAATGGTTGAGAATTCTGACTACAGTGGACAGAAAATTGAGCTCGTAAGACTTTAGTCAGCATGTTTGAAGATACTCAAAAATGAGAAATGCCAATATCTTGCTCTAGGCATAGGAAGAATTCTATACTAGGACTTCTAACCTTGGTAAGTATTCTGGTTTCACCTGAAAATTTAAAATTAGAGTTATAGTGGGTAGTGAAGAACTCTTTAAAATTACATTATTGTCATGAAAAGCTGCATTTAATAAAATGTTTTCAGGCCAATCTTGCTGCTCTTTTCTGGTTAATATTGTAGGATAGCAAGTTATCTGAAACCAGAAGCCGTGATGTATTTTTAGAGACCATTTCTTTTTCTTAAATTTGTGCTCAACATCAATAGATAGCACATAAGTGGGAACAGTGCACCTCAATGTATTTTAAATTGGGATAAAACTGTTATTAGAAAAGACTCTTCTTTACATACATAGTAATTCTTCATTTCTAGGATGGAAAATTAGTGCCAATGACTGTTTTCCACAAAACGGACTCTGAGGACTTGCAGAAGAAACCTCTCTTGGTACATGTATACGGAGCTTATGGAATGGATTTGAAAATGAATTTCAGACCTGAGAGGCGGGTCCTGGTGGATGATGGATGGATATTAGCATATTGCCATGTTCGGTGAGTCAGTACATTTTACCTGGCATGTGAGTGCCAGACCATTGTGATAGATGTCCAGAATAGCAATATATCAGGGAACAAAAGCTTATTTTTTTCATTTGTATTATTCGATTTATGTATTCCTAAACCAGTCCTGGGTGAAACTTGGTTCTGTAACAGATTAGTTCATCCAAAAAGCAAAAGGATAGATTTTTAGAATTTTTGCATAGATGTACCAGACTTTGTACTTATTAGTAACATTATTTCCATTCAGTTCTCCTTTAAGTAGCCTCTCAATCTGAACTCCTGTTTTCTATCTAACTTCCATTTTATTTCAGCGGTTATCAAAACACATATTATTTTATATTTCTGCTTAAAATTCTTCTCCACCTCCTCATCTCTAGAACAAAGTCCAGATTCCCCAGTATAATACTCCTAATGGTCTGATTGAGCTCTGTAGTGGCATTTATCATCATACCCTTTTTTTTTTTGAGACAGAGTTTTGCTCTGTCACCTGGACTGGAGTGCAGTGGCACAATCTTGGCTCACTGCAACCTCTGCCTCCCAGGTTCAAGCAATTCTCCCACATCAGCCTCCCGAGTAGTTGGGATTATAGGCATGCATCACCACACCCATCTAATTTTTTGTATTTTTAGTAGAAACAGGGTTTCACTATGTTGGCCAGGCTGGTCTTAAACTCCTGACCTCAAGTGATCTGCCTGCCTCAGCCTCCCAAAGTGCTGGGATTACAGCTGTGAGGCACCATGTCTGGCCCCCAAAGTCATATCCTTTTAAATGACATGCTCTGTCACCACCTTGCCCTTACACATGCTGTGTCTTATCTGTGTGTTAATGCCTTTTCTTTGCCCTCTGGAAACCCAAATTCCTCCTTCACAACCCAGTTTAGATATCATTTCCTTAAAAGCATTTGTGTTCCTGACTCGTATATATACCCCCTCACCTGGCAGATAGGTATTCTTTCCTCTGCTCCTGTAATACCTTAAATACACTTGTGTGATGGCAGTGACCACATTGCTTGGTCACTTATTTGTCATTGTTTTCTTACCCCACAAAATTATTATCTTCTCCAGGGTAGGGAATTTTTGTTTGTTTCTACTTTTAAGGTCTGTACTTAATCCCTAATAAATGGATAAGCACTCAAAACATATTTGTTGAATCAATACTGGATTATCTGTATCAGGAGTTGGCAAACCTTTTTCTCTAAAGAGCTACACAGTATTTTAGGCTTTGCAGGCCACATACAGTCTCTGTTGCACATTCCTTGTTTTCACCCAATCTTTAAAAAGTAAAAACCATTCTTAGCTCCAGGGCCACACTAAAACGCCTCCAGGTGTAGTTTGCTAACCTCAGCCTACATCATTAACGTTTTTTTTTTCCACTAAAACTTTTTTGCCCTTCAATTTCAGTGGCGGTGGTGAGTTAGGCCTCCAGTGGCACGCTGATGGCCGTCTAACTAAAAAACTCAATGGCCTTGCTGACTTAGAGGCTTGCATTAAGACGCTTCATGGCCAAGGCTTTTCTCAGCCAGGTCTAACAACCCTGACTGCTTTCAGTGCTGGAGGGGTGCTTGCGGGAGCATTGTGTAATTCTAATCCAGAGCTACTGAGAGCAGTGACTTTGGAGGTGAGTACACTCTGTCTCTACTGTTTATAGAATGGGGGAGGTGTGAAGCCATAGGCTGCTCTAAGAAAAACATGGCTGGTGCAGTGGCTTATGCCTGTAATCCCAGCATTTTGGGAAACTAAAGTAGGCTGATTGCTTAAGTCCAGGAGTTCAAGACAAGCTTGGGCAGCATGGCCAGACACTGTCTCTACAAGAAGTACAAAACAAAACGAAACAAGCTAGGCTTGGTGGCATGTGCCTGGAACCACTGTACTCCCTCCTGGGCAACAGAGTGAGACTCTGTCTCAAAATAAGGAAAGAAAAGGATTTCTGTTACAGTTTTACCATAGCATAGGAGTGTAACAAAGCTTTTAAGTTTTAAACTCAGAATTGTAGCTTTAGGAGAACTTTTAAAGTTATTTTAATCCAACTGTTAACCCTTATTCTCCTCTGACAGTGTTCTTTATTATTTTTAAAGATTTCTACTGTAAGATGTTAATGGCTATTTCCATTGCTGATTTATATTTGTAAGCACATTTAGAATTGGTGAAAAAGCATTGAAGCATATATGAGTCACAGTTCAGAAAGCCAGGAAGAGCATGCTGAGACTCTGGAATGCACTGAGTCCTTTGGCTCCTGGTCACCTTGACAGGCTGCTGCCCATCAATATTTCAGTCCTGGATTCAGAGGCTCTTTATTTTTAGAGAGTCCATTCTTAATGGTCAGTGGTCTTTTGGGCATAGTTTTTCTGTATTTTAATTGAAATATCTTACCCTGTTCTGAAAATGATTATTATCTTTTCCCAGTGTCAAAAATTATGAAGTTACATTATAGCAGTTGGTTTCACTACTATCTTAGATACTCTAAAAAATAATGGCTGAAATGGGAGAGAATAGATCATTTTCAGAATTTTTTATTTTGAGGTTGAGGTGGGAGCCCACCTCAGATACTCAGGTGATCCTCTCACCTCAGCCTCCTGAGTATCTGGGACTACAGGCATGTGCCACCATGCCCTGCTTTTTTTTCTTTTTTTTGTAGACATGGGGTTTCACCATGTTGCCAGGCTGTTCTAACTCTTGGGCTCAAGTGATTTGCTCACCTCAGCCTCCCGAAGTGCTGGGATTACAGGCATGAGCCACCATGTGCGACCCAGTCTTTGTTTTATTAAATTTTGTAATACTAGTTATAAGCCAATGGGTTGTTTTCTCTTCTTTCACCTTGGATGTTTTCCAGAATTTCTTTACTTAGTGTTTTTTACCTTTAATATAAAATGTCAAACTAGTGAAAGAGACTTTACACCTTGCTGTGTTTTTTCCATTGTTAAAAAATTTTTAATTATGGTAAAATAACATAAAATTTACCATCTAAACCATTTTTAAGGGAATAGTTCAGTAGTGGTAACTGTAACTGCATTCATATGATTTGCAATCTCCAGAACCTGATTTTCATCGTACAAAACTGAAACCCTATACCAATTAAACAACTCTCCATTTGCTTCTTCCCACAGCTTCTGTCTCTGTGAATTTGACTACTGAAGCACCTCAGATAGGTGGAATCATAAAAAATACATATTTTTGTAACTGGTTTATTTCACTTAGATGATATCCTTGAGGTTCATCCATATTGTAGCGTGTATCAGAATTTTATTCCTTCTTAAGGCTGAATAATATTCCATGTAATATTGTATGTGTATACCACATTTGGCTTACTCTTTCTTTCATTAATGGACACTTGAGTTGCTTCCATCTTTTGGTTGTTGTGAATAATGCTGCTATGAACATAAGTATACAGATCTGTTCAAGACCCTGCTTTCAGTTTTGGGGATTATATGCCAGGAGTGGAATTGCTGGATCATATGGTAATCTTAAGCTTAACTTTTTGATGAACCACTATCCTGTTTTCCATAGCAGCTGCCCCATTTTATATTCCAACTACCAGTGCATCAGGATTCCAGCTTCTCCACGTTATTGCCAATACTTTTTAAAAAACATAATAACCATCCTAATTGGTATGAGACAGTAGCATTTATTGCTTTTATATAAGAAAAAATAAATATGAATAAAAGGTACCAAGCTAAAAGTAAATATTGTGAAATTAGAAAATAAACCATTTCCTGTTACATAAGTGTCATTTAAGGAGTCTGAAGACTTTAAAAGTAGGTTATAAATTACAGGCCCTGGTTAAGGACTGAGTATTCTAGCTCCTGGTAATCTGCATGGCTTCTTGAGTTATTTTCTCTCCTATCAGTATGTATATTCATAAAATGTAATATTTTTCTGAAACTCACCAACCTCTTACTTGAAGTATAAGTTTCTTTGCCTTTTTTTTAGGCACCTTTCTTGGATGTTCTCAACACCATGATGGACACTACACTTCCTCTGACATTAGAAGAATTAGAAGAATGGGGGAATCCTTCATCTGATGAAAAACACAAGAACTACATAAAACGTTACTGTCCCTATCAAAATATTAAACCTCAGGTAGTGAAAGACAATTGTGTTAGACTATCCTGAATTGATATAGAAGATAATTTAAAAAAAAAACTTATCCAAGCTGAAGAAAAGATGTTTCTACTTATAATACCTAAACATCTTCAGCACCATCTCTGCACATGCTTCATGTTTAATACCTCAGTAATTATGCCTTAATTACAGAATTACCTAAGGTCCTTTAGTCAAGAAAAGGCTATTCCAGGTAATAAGTAGTCTAACTATAATACTGAGGCTCTTTCAAGATATCAAGTAAGAAAAAGCTTAGAGTACTTGGAGAAAATTGGAGGTGATTATTTTTCATGGTCTCTATAGTAAAAAGTGACCATAAGAAATAATGTAAACTCAATTTTAGAGTAGGTGCCATGCGGTGCTGAGAAGAATGTATATTCTCTGGATTTGGGGTGGAAAGTTTTGTAGATGTCTATTAAGTTCACTTGGTCCAGATCTGAGTTCAAGTCCTGAATATTCTTGTTAAGTTTCTGTCTCATTCATCTGTCTAATATTGATAGTGGGGTGTTAAAATCTCCCACTATTATTGTGTGGGAGTCT
>CAUYQU010084027.1:0-13945 GCA_963574635.1 Cheracebus regulus | reverse complement strand
ATCTCAGCTCACTGCAACCTCCGCCTCCCGGGTTCAAGCAATTCTCCTCCCTCAGCCTCTTGAGTAGCTGGGACCACAGGTGCATACCACCACACCCCGCTAATTTTTGTATTTTTTTAGTAGAGACATGGTTTCACCATGTTCTCGATCTCTTGACCTCGTGATCCGCCCACCTCGGCCTCCCAAAATGCTGGGATTACAGGCGTGAGCCACCGTGCCCGGCCGGGTGCTGGCTTGTTCTAGAGTTCTGTGGTTCTATTATTCAGTATTGGTTCTACCTAAATGTCATGATTTATTCATATGAGAAAGCGAATATAGAATGCCACATATCCCTTTCCCAACTAGCAGAACAGGAAATCCTGACCTTGAGAAAATTAAATGTCCACATTACTCCTAGGCATGTTTAATTCTCTTCAGGTAGTCTTGTATAAGCAATTCTCTTGCATTTATATAAAAGAAGGTAACTAGGTCAGTGCTTCCCAAATTCTGTACTGTAGAACTAATGTACATAATTTATAAATGGTCTGGGGGAAAAGTTTCCATGGCAAAATAAGTTTAGGAAATGAAAGTTAAAGTTAAATAGATTCTGTAATACAGGATTTTTTTTAATGCTGTATGTGAACTGTGAATGTCTAAAAGCATATTTACTTGACCTGGAAATTTTTTCCTTCAATACTTATTAACTTCTTGACATTAATCTCCATAGAACAGTGTGTAGAATGCTGATATAGATTTATCATTCTTCAGATTTTCTTAGTTGGGAAAGAAAAAGTAGTTTTGTAGAGCATTGTCTAACGAAGGACTCCTAGATATTTTATTCATTTCATGAGTCATCTGTAAGGTGTCGTTTATGACTAGATGCTGCAGAATACATTTTCATATTTTTAGAAATTATATCAAGAAAAATGGCATCCTCTTTATTATGTTTGTAGAATCTAAAATATACTTAACAGAGACAGACCAGTTATTTGCCTAGTGTGCCCTGATGTAGAAGCAAGGGATAGTTTTGTTAGAAAATATGGTTGTCTACTATGATTTCTCACTAAGAAGCGTAAGAATCTCTTATACTTGTTTCTAGCTTCTATGTGTAACTATGCTTAGCTTATCAACCTACTCACCTACTTTTCTTGAGATCATTGCTATTTCCAGTATTTTATTATCTATTTTATCTACTAGAAAGTTTATTTTGTAAAGTTTTACTTCCTTCTTAGATGGCTTCAGGAGGTCTTCCTTGATACTAAGATTAGGAAATTTGATACCCAGCTCTGTATTAACTCTCTGAGACCCTTAAAGGGAAAGTATGGTGTAGTAGTTAGAGAACAGGGGCTCCACAGTTGATTGCCTAATTTGGAGTTCCTGCTCTGCTGCTTACTAGGTCTGTGTGCTTTGGATAGGTTACCTGACCTCTGTGCCCAGTTTCTCATTTGTAAAATGCAGATAACAAAAGTATAATACCTACTAATAAGGTGTTGATGGAATTAAAGGAGTTAGTATATGCATGTAGTACTTAGAAAGTCTTTGACACATAGGAAGCACTATACCAGCATAAAGTTACTACTTTCTATTCTTTGTGATTTTATTTCTGCCTATGTTTTATTCAGATGGAATTACTGTAATGTTCAGCCTGTTTTTCATTCTCACCTTCCATACCATTTTCACAAATCATATTCTTTCACTTTTTTCTTAATCCAGTATATCTTTCTTTAGAATTATTGTTGCAGCACATATTAGTCATACCTTTAGATTTTTGGTTTATAGAGTTCACTAAACGTATTTTTAGGGAATGTCTGTGAATACTCCTAGGTTCATTTTAGTCATAACTGTCTTTTATAAATAGTATAACTATTTCCCTCTAAATTATACTTCCATATACTTGACCAGATTATAATTCATCTGATACTTGGATCTCACCTCTCTGATTTTGAGATCCTTCTGCACCCTCACTCTTGTTACTTTTGACTACCTGGAAAAGATTACTATCATCACAGACATGGAGAGGATACTGTACATTTCCTTTTCTGCATCTTTTATTAAAATATAGAGTATCATTGTTTTTAATCATCCACACTGAAAAATATCTGTTCATCCACACCGCTGTGAAATATGGTTTTGCGAAAAGAGTGCAGCTTTGAAATAAGATGATTTTATGTTTAAATCCTAGTTTTGTATCTAACCACCTCTGCATTCTTGAGTAAATTACTTAACCTTGCAGAATTACTTAACCTTGCAGAGAAGCTGAGGCTTCCTCATCAGTAAAAGATATGTAATAAAT
The DNA here is from genome assembly GCA_963574635.1 of Cheracebus regulus. Classification (NCBI taxonomy): domain Eukaryota; kingdom Metazoa; phylum Chordata; class Mammalia; order Primates; family Pitheciidae; genus Cheracebus; species Cheracebus regulus. Next base: position 11,673 of record CAUYQU010084027.1, on the reverse strand, counting down.
TCCTTGCTGGGTAGCTGTGAAAAATAAAGATAATGTATAAAAATTAAGTAGACTGGGAACGGTGGCTCATGTCTGTAATCCCAGCACCTTGGGAGGCCAAGGCGGGTGGATCATGAGGTCAAGAGATTTGAGACCATTCTGTCCAACATGGTGAAACCCCTTCTCAACCAAAAATACAAAAATTAGCTGCTTGTGGTGACATGTGTCCATAATCCCAGCTACTCGGGAGGCTGAGGCACGAGAATCACTTGAACCCAGGAGACGGAGGTTGTGGTTAACCGAGATGGCACCACTGCACTCCAGCCTGGTGACAGAGTGAGACTCCATCTCAAAAAACAAAAAACAAATTAGTTAAATTAATAATTAATTAAATTATTAATTTGTTGCCACTGCCGTTTTAGCTGCTGCTGCTACTGCTACCACCACTACTGTTACGGCTGCTCTTGCTGCTATTGCTATTATTGCTGTTACTACTATTATTTCTGCCATTTCCTGGTAACAGGAAACCCTGGAAACTACTTATCAATGGAATCTTCTCATTATTGAGAGTTTTAGTGGCAATACACTATGGTTATTTGTAATTTTAACTTAAAGTTCACAGGTCTGGCAGCATATGTTTCCAAACTGCTGGGTGGATGGCATCTTACTGCAGTACTTTAATGAATCTTGTAAAATTCTCTAATGTTAGAATTGAGAGTATTCTGGTGTTTCCAGTCCAAAAACTATGAAACAACACTGCCTTGCTGAAAACTAGCACAGAATCCTCTCTATTTAGAAAGAATTTCTTGTTTGCTTATGGAATCCTTTCTTCAACTAAAACTTTTTATTAATTATTACCAGGCATTTATTTTCAGAAATCTTGGCTACTTATTCAGTACTACTAATTTTATACAAATGTTTAATTGTACTAGTTAGCAATAGTCATGTAGCTTTTTCTTTTGAAATGATTTTTTAAAAATCTGCCTTTTTCAAATATTACAGATACTGTAACTCAGTCATGAGTTCGTGTCTCAGTCCATTTCTTCCCTCATTTGTTTCCCTGTTTATCTACGTGGATGGATGAATTATAACAAAATAGAAGTAAAGACTTGAGTTTTGTACGTTTCTTTTTCTTGCCAAAAAGTCAAGAATAGAATGATAATTTCTTATACCAGATCTTCACAGTGTTCTAAGAATCTGTGGTAAATACCTAATAACTCCAGCTTGCTAAACTAGGCTACTTAACTGGTTGCCTATTTTATTGTTGAATCAAATATCCTAAAAGCCACAATGTGAAGAGATTTTAAAAGTTGATTTCGTTCTCCAAGTGACATCCATGTTTGTTCTAAGCAAATTAGAATGGGAAAAACGTTGGCAGTCAAAATATTAGAGCTTAAGAACCCAGCTGTCTCACCAACTTTAAGGGAAAATTACTGTTTCTTTTTCTGTGAAATGGGATTGAAAATATCTGTGTTTTGAAGATTTTTAAAATATGTAAAATGTGTTTCACAGATGTTAATGTGTGTATTATGCTTTATTAAATCCCCTAATTTAATGACATTTATACTTAGCACCAGTAGTGACTACATGGCTCATTAACAGTATGATATAGATAACCCTCCCATATATTCTTTGTCACCGAACATTGATACCCTACTTTTTATGTGTATAAGATTCTGTGTCAGGTGTTGGAAATGAAAAAATAAATAAAATATGGTTTATACCACCAAAGCAATTACAGAATAATGGAATTAGAAATGTAGACCCTGAATCCACATTTTTTATAGGTCCTACAGTCAACTGATTTCATAATCAATTAAACAACTAATACTATATATATATTTCATTAGGGGATTTTTTTGTGAATGCTGCATCAGAAGAGAATCTGGATCTATTCCCAAGGTGAAATATCACGTTATTCTGCCACTTTCAAACCAATAAGTCATTAATTATCTTTCATAAATGTAATCAGTAAGTAAACTCTTTTAGGAATAGAATGACAGCCTTTTTCTATAAATCTTGTATTTTCAAATATTATTTATGTTAAAAGATACTGTCATTGAATCTGTGATCATTGAAGAATATATGAGTTCATTCCATTATTTTCCTGTGAAATTTTGAACTTACTCGCAGGAATTATTGACTCTGGTCATAATTCTAAATTATAACTCTCTAGTTCTTATGTGTTCAAAATTGTCAGGAGTCTTCATTTCGTTTATTTCGTAAGATTTTTGAAAAAGCAAACTGATATGATCTGTTGAGTTTATTTTGGGCTTGTTTCCTTCTTTAAACTTTTGAAATGTGACCAGCATTGTAGCCCCTAGATTCTCTTGTCCTGCCATGGACATTAATACCTCAAACCAGATCTTTAAGAACTGTAAAATAGTTCTTCCTTTTCAAAAGAGACTTGATATATTTGCTCCTGGTATGTAATTGCAAATCAGTAGGTAGGATCTGAACATCAAGATATGGTGGTTTCTGGCAATTTGGACTTCTGTCTTTGATATCTGGTAAGCAGGGATAATTTGAGACGCAGTGAGATGGAAAAATAAATGCAACTTTAGTGTATTCTTTCATTTAGGACAAACTGTACCAATCTCTACCAGTGATTCTGAGCTTACTACCAGTTTTTTCAGACTCTGGTTCCTAAGGGTCATTGATTCTAGATTATAAATTAAATATCCAGGATATAATTCAATATTACCAACAAACCAAAATAATAAAATAGAGCCCTAGACTGTCATTAAAATCGTCTGCCTACATCGATGGTCTGATATTTTTCTTTACATTTTTACACATGAATATTTTGGTCTTTTTGATTTCTTGTCTCTCTGTCTTTACCTAGTTCTTTCTTCTGTCTATCTAAAATGATTTTTCTGCTCTTTGTTATAATAGCTTTAGATGGCCAAATCATACCCTGGTGTTCTAAGATGAGTAGATCATTTCAAACTAGAAAAAATAGGACTGGTCCTAAGGAGAGTAGACCAGCAATCAAAATTAACGTCTGTTGTTTTGAGGGTGAGGTGGAAGCATGGCAGTAGAGATATTTAGATGGTAAAAGGAACCTCTGTTGTATACTCTCAAGCAGATTCTGAGCAAGTAGATTGAGTCTATACTCTAACCATACCCATGACAATGATAGCTAACATTGAGCACACGCAGTGTGGCACACACTCTTCTAAGTGTTTTGCATTTATTTACTCATTTAATTCTCACATATTTGTGAGATATGAGCTGTTACTATCCTGATTTTATGGATGAGACAACTGAGATACAGATATCTTAAATAATTTGTCCAAGGTCACACATAGCTGTTAAGTGGAGAGCCTCAATTTAAATTGTCTTCAGAAACTAAACTACTCAGTACTATCCTCTATTGCTTCTCTTCTGCTTGTAGTTCTAGATGTACATCCTGCCTTGTTTCTGATTGGCCAAGAAACTTGATAGGACTAAGCTTCAGTGTTAAGGCCCTCTTTCCACAGAAGGGTAGGCAGCAACTTACACAATCATAGGATTGGGACAGTAATCTAGCATGCCAGTTTACTGTCTCTCATACGTTCTATTTCTCAAACTTCATAGAAATACTGCCCTAATGACGTTTGGGCAATATAACGTTTGAACAAAGAATGGTGTAAACTGGTCTTTAGTAGGATTAATTTGGCAGTGATGCTCAGCATGTTTTAGAGTGGGAAACATTTAGAGGCAGAGACATCAGTTTTCCTGGCATGATCATAAGGGAGCCTGATTCACAGGAGAGGAATTGGCTTGAGGCAGTGCCCTGGAAATTTGAAGTAAAACCCACACATTTAATCCTTGTTCTTTTGTTTAATGGCTTTCTAACTTTAGTATTTTTAGGCCTCAGATTTTCTCATCTGCAAGATGGGAGCAGTTGAATAGTATAATCTCTTAGGACTCTTAGACACTGTGATTGCTGAACTGAATTGTCAGCTGTTTGAAAAATAATAAATTGTAATAAAAATGGAGGAGTCATTCTCTGGATTTTGATTTTGAAGTTATATGAGGAGAACTTCTGATAGTTGGTGGCTGGGTGTAGTGACTCACACCTATAATCCCAGCACTTTGGGAGGGCGAGACAGGAGGATCAGTTGAGCTCAGGAGTTCACAACCATCCTGGGCAACGTGGTGAAACCACATCTCTATAAAAAAAAGTACAAAAATTAGCCAAGTGTTGTGGTGTGACTATGGTCCCAGCTACTCAGAAGGTAGAGATGGGAAGATCGCTGGAGCCCGGGAGGTGGAGGTTACAGTGAGCTGTGATCACACCACAGGTACTCCAGCTTGGGCAAAAAATAAATAAGTAGAAGTGGTTGGAATTGTATATAAGGATGAGATACACGAGAGGCAGGTCTGAGCGCTAATATTTCCACATGATTGTTCTATAAGCACCACAAATCCAATATGTCCAAAACTGAATTTATTTTTCTCTCAAAGAATCCTTTTTTCCCTCTTCTGAATTCCATATCATGAACTCTTACCACCCAGAGTAGGCATTTGAGGGGGTCATATTTGTTCTTCTCATTTACCTTTATCCAGTGTATACTTAGATTCTTTTGCTTTTAATCTGTTCTCATTTCCCTAAACCAACCTTTTCTCCATTGACTCTTACTGTTTTAGTTGAGACAGTCATTAACTGTCTAGTCTTCCAACAATACAGCTCTTTTTCTTTCTGATGCACAAATTTGGTCATACTTTCCTATTAGCCTTAAAGTTCTTAGCATGAACACTTTAGCATGGAAATCAAGACCTTCCCTGAAGAGGCGCTTGTATGTTTTCAGCTTCATCTTTGACTATTTGCTTTGTGCCTGACATTTCAGTGATACGAGACCACTAAGGTTCTCATTTTGTTGTTTTGTTTCATACTACTTTGCTTTTCTCTGCCTTGGATCTCTTGGCCCTGCTTTGCTAACTCCTGTTCTTGTAAGAGCAAGTTCACTGTAGTATTTCACTGCTTCCTTGCCTCTTTCCCTTTCATAGTGGCTTAGTTCTGTGAACAAAGCTGTCTCCTCCAAAATTTTCATAATGTAATCATTTGCTTCATTATGTTTTCTTGGCAGTGAACTCCTTGAGAGGAGAGAGAGTTTTTTTTTTTTAATTTTGGACTGGAACACTTAGTACAATACTGAAATATGTGTACAACCTTGTAAATGTTTTGCTCAGGCACCCTTTCCACATACAAATATATTGATAATTCTAAGAACAAATGATCAGAAATGGTAGACTAGATGTTTACTGTTATTTCTTAGTCTGACAATTATGATATTAAATTTATTCCCTGAATGTCTTAGTGAAGGTCTTTTATTTTATTTTGCTTGTTTTTTTTTTTTTTGAGACATTCTTGCTGTTTTGCTTAGGCCAGAGGGCTGGAGTGCAGTGTGCAATCATGGCTCACTGCAGCCTCAAAGACCTGGGCTCAAGCAATTCTCCTGCCTCACCTCCTGAGTAGCTGGGACTACAGGTATGTATAACCACACCTGGCTAATTAAAAAAAATTTTTTTGGCCGGGCGCGGTGGCTCATGCCTGTAATCCCAGCACTTTGAGAGGCCGAAGCGGGTGGATCACGAGGTCAAGAGATCGAGACCATCCTGGCCAACATGGTGAAACCCTCTCTCTACTAAAAATACAAAAATTAGCTGGGTGTGGTGGCACACGCCTGTAGTCCCAGCTACTCGGAGGCTGAGGCAGGAGAATTGCTTGAACCTGGCAGGCGGAGGTTGTAGTCAGCCGAGATCACACCACCACTGCACTCCAGCCTGACGACGAAGCGAGACTCTGTCTCAAAAAAAAAAAAAAAATTTTTTTTTGTAGAGATGAGGTCTCGCCACGTTGTCCAAGCTAGTCTCACAGTCCTGGGCTCAAATGATCCTCCCATCTTGGCCTCCCAAAGCATTGGGATTACAGGCATGTGCCAGCATGCCTGGCCTAAGTAGAAGGTCTTGATCACTGGCTGACTTTACTACTGGTTGTTTTACAGCCTCTTTTCAACTTTTTTAATATGCTTACAAATATTCTTAAAAGATTACATTTCTAACATCAGCATTAAAATGTTTGGCTTTTAAATGTTACTGGAAAGAAAGAATGTCGCCTAGCTGAAATGAATCTGAATATTTTTCCCCTTAGAGCTCTTCCCCTCACCCCATGGTATGTTTATAGTGTGAATGAAACCTGAAAGGAACATACTACTATAAGTGAACCAGAATGTTGAATTTTGCATGTATTGGCTGGGCACGGTGGCTCATTCCTATAACCCCAGCACTTTGGGAGGCCGAGGTGGGCAGATCACCTGAAGTCAGGAGTTCAAGACCAGCTTGACCAATATGATGAAACCCTGTCTTTACTAAAAATACAAAAAACTTAGCTGGTTGTAGTGGCATGTGCCTGTAATCCCAGCTGTTCGGGAGGCTGAGACAGGAGAATCACTTGAACCTGTGAGGCGGAGATTACAGTGAGCCGAGATCGTGCCATTGTATTGCAGCTTGGGCAATAAGTGAAACTTCGTGATTGTGCCTACGACCTGCAGAAAAATGCAAATAGGGCCATTTTAGACTTAGAGAGAAAAGCTTGTCCTGTAGAAATATATCAGAAAGGTCTATTTCAGCAGGTTTTCATAGAGGGGGAAAAATTATTTACTTGCAATCTTGATCACTAATGATGTTGAAATTGATCACCAGTCAGTCCTTCTGTGCTCTTTGCATTGAAGTTTTAAATAGTGTTTGCTATAAATGCTGCACTGTATTTTTTAAATTAAAACTTATTGTAACATTCACAGGTGAGAAATATAATTACTTAAAACCGGGTCATCAGCTCAGAACTTTGAGCTTAGCAAATTTCACTGTCTTCTACCAAAGTAATTGAATGTCTAAAATAATGACTATTTCAGCAGGTATCTTTAGTGAATAAGAATTATAGGTAAGAAAAATTTTCTTTTTTTCTAAAAGTGTTAATGATGTATTAATAGTCACATTAAAATTTATTAATCGTTAAGTATGCTTTTATAATTCAAAATTTTAGTGTACATTTTAGTGATGAATTTTATAATTTAAAATTTACTGTGTGCTTTTCTAAATATTTTTAAGATTTGTTTTTCTAAATGTGTTCACTAGTTATTACAGTTCAGAATACTAATATGGTAAAAGGCACAAAACAAGACTGAAATTATAGGCTTCTTAATGCAAGTTATTTCAATAACTTACTGTGTTCTCACCTACCAGTTTCTTGCCAGTATAATAGAGAATAATAAAAACCTCTGTCACCAACCTCCATCACAGAGATAGCAAGAAGACTGTCTTTCCTCTTGAAACACCAGCAATAATAAACATGCTTAATGGGGCTCATTTTAATAGCAGCATACAATTAGTTTATTATAAAAGGCAAATGCTAAAATGATTAGCATAGTAATATTTCTTTTATAAGAATATAAAAGGTCTGACTTTGATAACATTTACAACAGTAAGCTGAGAGAGAAAAATCTTTTATAAAATACTTAAACTGTCCTGTGACCAATTTGTTTTTCAAACTGAATTTAAAATGACTAAATGCTTAGAAATAAAAATCAGTTTTAATATACACATTTATTTCAAAACTTCATTAACTTACTTTTCCATACTTCTTAGTTTTTAGACTAATTTTTCATGTTTTCTTACTACTTTATTACTGATTTTATTCTCATTTTCCTTTGTAATTTGTTACAGCAGTGAAGTTATACTGTATACTTGATGTGATCTCATCTTTATAAGTATTGTGCACAATTAAATACTTGAGACAATTACAAAAGCTTTAACCCCCAAAATGATTGACATTTGTGTATTTTGTCAATTTTTTGTGCAAGTTTTATTCATTTCAATTTGCTTAACAAGTTGGTTGTAAATTATTGTAGTGCACTGCCAATGTAGTGGTTTTACAAAGACATGGTCTATTTTAAGTTAGCAGTTTTGCCTAATAGCTAAAAAATAGGTAGCTAATTTTATACAGTTTATTATTAATATTTAACAAAGTATTAGAATTTATAGTCCTAATTTTTAAAATATGCCCTCAAAAGATGGAAAAAGAAGGAAGATTTGGCCAACTCTGTATTTCATTGATTAGCCATGAGAGTAGCTTTTAGGATGGTTGACATTTCTATCATATTAGATATCCGTATTTTGTCAATGAAATTTAAGATAATATAATCATTGCTTATGTTAAATATTTTATTTCTTAGGCTTAGCTAATAAGCCTTCATAAAATTATGTATCACTTAACTCTTGATTAATGGCACATCAGATCAGGTAGGTACCCTACCTACACAGATTTAAATTGAGTTTAATATATAATATCACAAATAATATTTAGTCATTTCTGTAGGTTCTAAAACAAAGATCCTTTGGATAAGCTAGCTTTTAGATTAAATTGATTATTTTACAAGATTTTCTGGATGGCATATACCTTTGTTAATTTTATAATAAGTAATAATTAATTTCTGTGATTTTACTGCCTTCAGAGTAACTTAACAATAATATATATTTAAGTGGAATTATGTTGAATTTCACTATAGATAAAATATTTATCTTTTTTCACTTTTAAAGTCCTGTAATCTTAAATCCTGATGCATATTGCTTATATAAGCATATAACTTGCTGTTAATTTTTAACAAGTAATTCTTGTTTTGAAACTGTTGTACTAATGTGTATGTCTTTTATTTTAAATTGTACTTAGCAAAGAGAACATTTCTTAAGTGCCCTTTTGTTACAGAACAAGGAAATATATGTCTTTATTTATTGATTTAGCACATTTATTGAATCTACTGTTTAGTCTCATATATTTAACTTTTACCTTAAAACGTTTACAAAGATCAATTTACTATTAAAGCATAAAATGTGCATTAGTTTCTATCTACATTTTAATTATTTTAGGCATGCAGAAAAAGAATTGTTTCATATTTTACAATCATATGTATAAAATAAAATATTCAATACTTATCTTGTTTTCAAGATTAAAAAAAGAAGCTCTCACAAAGGAACAAGAACCTGTGTCTAAGGTAAAGTTTGTTTTACTTTATACCTTAAAGATTTATACACTTGAAAGTATTATTAGTGTGATTTAAATTTTTTTTTCAATTTCAGTATGCATGCATCAACAATATTTGGGATGTTGTGAGGAAGAAAAAAATTGAGATTTAAAATTTTTCGCTAGATATAAAAATGTGTAGTCCTAAGTAAAATTTTAGGGTATTCTTGTTTTGACAAAGACATCTTATGTTTCACTTGTTTGTTATTTAGTTCATTTTAAATAATGGGATATTTTAACTGTCAAAAGGTTAAACTAACTTTTAAAACAGAAATATTTTGAATATATCTTAAATATGTTTTAGCTGTCTTAAACAAGTACTCTGAATGCAAGACTCAGAATTATCATTTAAATGTTATTTACTGGACAGTCTAATAGATGAGTGCAGAAATAGTTTTGCTCAACTACTTGCTCTCTTGATGTCAATTTATGTTGGTATTATTTAATAACTGTTTACCTTATTTTGAGTAAAATTAAGTGAGGTACACTTGATATTTATCTTTTGAATACTTTCTGTCTTGAGTGGTGCATAATATAAGTGAAATCCAGGCAGAAGTATCAGCCTTCTTCCAAGCAGCTTTTGTTTTGTACCATGGAAAGTTTTCTTTTGTTTAAAAAATTTTTAACTACAAATAAATTTCTTTAACAGATGCAGGGTTTTTTTTGGTTGTTGTCGTAATCTCTTTCTTCTTGAGGGAGTTTTGGTAGTTTGGTAGTTTCTGGTTTTTAAAAATTCTCCTGGCCGGAGATATAATAGAGCAAATGTGTCATGTGATACAGGGGTATACAGGCCAACATTTTGCCCCCAAAATAATTATGCCAGATTTGTGCATTGTTTAACTCATCATAATTTGACAGGAAAAAATGCTGCATATGTGAATTTAAATATGATCAACTTTTTTAGTATTGTACAAAGGATATATATTTTAGGGGCAGGGGAATTCAGTGAGCAAACAGGATATTCTTGTCTAGTCTAAAAATGATATTAAAATCTCATGTCATTACCTGATAGTATCAAGATAAAATGCATTTGAGATACTTTGCACACAAATTAAAGTTGATTATCAAATATTAAATGATATAATATCAAATGACAAAATACATTATGCTGAAATTGAAAGCATATTGGTACAAATAGATTACAAATTTTTATTATGCAGATTATCTGTGTGGATATTTTGAGCCAAGTGGAAGAAGCTAAAGCTTTACAATCAGTAAACATGACTGTATATAAAGCTACACACTTAATAAAAGACATATCCCTTTGCTTACAACAATTGAAGGTAATTTTGAAAGTGTACTTGATGAACATAAAACTTCAGCAAGAAATTTGCATATTCTCAAATTTGAAAATAAATGAAAAAGTAAATGAGAAATGCATGAGTCACTGGATGAAGATCATTGATAATTATGAGGACTGTGCTTATTAAATAGAACTTAAGATTATAAATGCCCTAATTTCATATTTTATATAGAGATATGAAAAATTCAGTGAAATTCTTTCAGATTTTAAATTTCTAAACTAGAGAAAAGTTGTTTTGTATAAATACATCCGATTTACAAAAACAAGCCACTAAGTTTGCACTTAAATATTCTGCTGATTTAAGTTCTATAGAAATTCCATGTGAAATAGTTGAAAGCAGCATTTGATATCAATAATATACAATCAAGTTTGTGTTTGGGTCTTCTACACTTTAGTAACATATTTTACTTAGTACAATCTTACACAGATTTGGCAATGTTATTCAAAAATTTTAAACAATTCCAGCCACAGTGGCATCCTGCAAATGAAGCTTACTGTAAACTGAAGTTAATATAACATTTTTTTATGATTGTTACTTGTTCAAGAGAAATTGTTATACATGGCAGTTTGCTCATTTGAAAACAAAATAAGAAAGGAAATAGATTTGAAGATGTACTGTTGATGTGTTTGCTTCCGTTAACCGGGAGAATAAAATAATACTGTTTTTGGCAGAAATAAAATGCTTGAATTTAAGCTAATGTGAGTTTAATTCACCTATTTTTAAATTTTTCAGTATTTTTCTGACTAATATTCTACAAAATAAAATTAAATACACAAAAATAGGCTGGGCACAATGGCACACACCTGTAATCCCAGCACTTTCGAGATCAAGGTGGGAAGATTGCTTAAATTCAGGAGTACGAGACCAGCCTGGGAAACAAAGTGAGACCCTGTTGCTAAAAACAAAAAACAAAACATGAGAGAGATCCAAGATGGCCGATTAGCAATAGCTCAGGAATGTAGCTCCCAGTGAAAGCGCAGAGAACGAGTGGACACTGCACTTTCCGACGAATTTTTGTTGCCCACAGACTGGGAGATTCCCGGCAGAGGAGCCATATGGGTCGCCAGCGTGGCTCTTTTGGCCGGCACGGCTGTTTTGCCAGTGTCCCAGTGCGGTGCTCCTCGGTGCGGAGTATACGGGACGGACGGGCTCGGCTGGTCCCATCCCAACAAGGAGAACAGCAACTGGAAGCGCTGAGGACTGAGAGTTTCACAGCAAGCACAGCGAACCTGGGAAGGTCCGGCTCTGTGGGGAATGGGCATCCGCCAAAGGAAAACTAAGAAACAGAAAAAACTTCATCACCGGGTGGAGAGAGATCCAAGATGG
>CAUYQU010084024.1:0-48983 GCA_963574635.1 Cheracebus regulus | reverse complement strand
TCTCTTTTTCTAAAATCTCTTCCTCTTTCTTTCTCTTTCATTTTTTCTTTCTTTTGCTGTTTCTTTCTTTCTCCTTTTCTCTCTTTTTCTAAAATCTCTTCCTCTTCCTTTCTCTCTTTCATTCTTTTTATAAAAAAAAATAAATAAATAAAAATAAAATAAAACATTATTCAGGATAAACCAAGTGCTTCAGTAAGATTTATTCAGGCCCCGGGCAGCTAGTTTACCTTTGAGTGTCCTTTAATTCAAAATGCTGAGTGTTTTCTAACATGAATTATCTCAGTGCCAGAAGGATTCACCTGCCTGCTTGAAAAATTTTGTAATAGTCATTTCTGTAACTTGAGATTGTGGTTTACATGCCTCTTCTGTTAAAATTTAAACCACCCTGCTTTATTTAACATAATAAATTATTTAAGCTAATTGAAATATTATACCTTATCATGAATAATTAGACATTATTCTCTGACTGGCTAATTTTACTTTCCCATCCTTCATGGTCCAGAGAAAATATATTTTCCATTGTGAAGGGCATTTAACATAAACATTTCATGTTTTATCTTTCTCTCTACACTCACAGCACTCTGTAAAGTACCTCAACTGCAACAAATTGCTATGAAAGTAATATGTCTTGGTCAGTCTTCTTGTTCAAAAAGGACTAAGAATCTGTGAAGCAAACCTAAATCCAATCACAGCTTGGAGCCAAACCAAGCCAAATGCAGGCAAAATAATTATATTCCAGCCAACCTGTGATAGGTGACTGAGAAAAAATTATTATATATTTTTGGGTGGTGTGTTATGTAGCAGTATTGTAACAATAACTACCTAGTACACCTGATTAGAGTCTTATCACAATTATTATGTGATCATTTGAGGGCACTGTATTCCTGGAGATTAGAGCACTGAAATAAAGGTAAAAATTTTACAGAAGAAAATATTTTGCTTTTAATAATTTTTCTTGAAACTATTTCTTGAGAATAAATAACTGCTCCTTTTAAGCAAATATATAAGTGATCCTTGAAGTCCATGAGGTTCTTGTTTATTATTCTGAAAGGAGTATTTGTGATATAGAAAGAAATATGGCAATCATCATTTATTTTCCAGTGGAACAAACACCTTTAAAACTATTAATTCCAATCATTAAATATATTTTTTTGACCCCTTATTGTATACTAAATGTCAAATGAAGTAAAGAGACCCAGAGATTGTAGGTCAGGAAGAGATCATGAGTTCAACTGGAAAACATCCATGAATAGATTCCAAGTAAACTTTGGCTCTGTTAACGTATAGCACAGAATGTTACTAGGTATCATCAGTCATCAAGTAGTCACTAAAGGAAAGGTTGGAAATCATCTTCTGGAAGAATCTATAGAAAAGAGGAGGATAAAACTCAGATAGAACTCTGGATAACATGACATTTAAGTATAGGACAAAGGAAAAGAAACCAAAAATGAGAGCAAGGACTTGCCCTCGAATTAGAAGAAACGTTTGGAATAATTGGTGTCATAAAAGCCAAAGAAGGAACAAATTGGCAGAGTAAAATATTTGACAAAGTGTGGGCTATACAACAAGGAAAGTTACTCATTAGATTTGGCAATTAAGAATTCACAGATAATTTCAATTATAGAAATTTTAAAGTGCAGAGGGCAATTAGCTATGTTACAGTAGATTGAGGACTGGATGGGCTGTTTAGTGGAAAAGACTCCATAAATAAAGCTTTTCTAGAAGCTCAACTGTGACTAAAGCTGGGATTAAAACACATCTATCTGACTCATAATTTTCACATGCTTGCTTATGAATGTTCTATTAAGCTTTGTTAAGATACATTGATGCATTCCTTAAATTTTTCATTTTCGTTTATCTTAACATTTTGCTTTTTTAAAGTATTTTTAAAATTTCAACTTTTATATCAGATTCAGTGGGCACATGTTCAGGTTTGTTACATGGGTATATTGCATTATGCTGAGTTTTAGGGTACAAATAATCCCATCATCCAGTAGTGAGCTTGGAACCTAACAGATAGTTTTTCAGCCCCTCTTTATTCTCTTCCCCTCCAGTAATTCCCAGTGTATACTGTTCTCATCTTTCTGTCTATGTATACCCAGTGCTTAGCTGCCGCTTATAAATGAGAAAATGTGGTATTTGGTTTACTGTTCCTGCATTAATTCATTTAGAATAATGGCCTCCAGTTGCATCCATGTTGCTGCAAATATATAATTTTGTTTTTTTTAATGACTGCATACTATTCCATGGTGCATATGTACCACATTTTCTTTGCTCAATCCACCACTGATGGCCACCTGCGTTGATTCCATCTCTTTGCTACTGTGAATAGTGCAGAGATAAATAATAAACTGCATATGATTTTTGGGGAGAAGGATATAAACCCAGTAATGGGATTTCTAGGTTTTACATTCCAGTAATGGGGTTTCTAGGTTTACATTTAAAATTTCTATATTTTACATTCTTTGAAAAATCTCCAAACTGCTTTCCACAGTGGCAAAACAAATTTACATTTATTTCAAAGTGTACATGCGTTCTCTTTTCTCTGCAGCCTTGCCATTATCTGCTATTTTTTGACTTTTAATAATAGTCATTCTGACTGTTGCGAGATGATATTTCATTGTGGTTTTGATTTGTATTCTTTGATGTTTAGTGATGTTAAGCTTGTTTTTCACATTTGTTGGCAGCTTGTATGTCTTCTTCTGATAAGTGTTCATGTTCTTTGCCTACTTTTAAATGGGCTTACTTGCTTTCTGCTTGTTGAATTAAGTTTCATGTATATTCTAAATATTTTAGACCTTTGTCATATGAACAATTTGTAAAATATTCCTCTCATTCTATAGGTTGCCTGTTTACTCTGTTGATAATTTATTTTGCTGTGAAAAGCTCTATAGTTTTCTTAAACAATATAATTCAATTTGTTAAAATTAAATGCTTACCAAAAAAATTGTGCTAGGACAAATTACATCCATATGCAAAATAGTAAGTTTTTATTTCTACCTCATCATACAAAAAATTTCACTGACAATGGTTCTAAGAACTAAACGAAAGAGATAAAACCATGAAACTCTTAATATAGGCATAAATCTTTGTGAACTTGGATTAGGCAATAGTTTCCTATATGTAAACGAAAGATACAAATTTAAAGAAAATAATACAAAAACTTTGTGCTTCAAAATTTAAAAGCCATGAATAAAGTGAAAAGACTACCCACAGAATAAGAGAAAATACTTGCAAATCATAGAGAACACTTAAAATTAAACAACTCAATAATAAAATGACACCCCAATTGAAAAATGTGCAAAGAATCTTTTTTTTTTCTTTTTTTGAGATGGAGTCTCGCTCTGTCACCTAGGCTGTAGGGCAGTGGCACAATCTCGGCTCACTGCAACCTCTGCCTCCTGGGTTCAAGCAGTTCTCTGGCCTCAGCTTTCCGAATAGCTGGGATTACAGGTGCATGTCAGCACACTTGGCTAATTTTTGTATTTTTAGCAGAGACAGAGCTTCACCATATTGGCAGGCTGGTTTCGAACTCTGGACCTTGCAAACTGCCCACCTTGGCCTCCCAAAGTGCTGGGATTATAGGTGTGACCCAACACACTTGGCTGCAAAGGCTCTTAAAGGACATTTCTTGGAAGAAGATAAACAAATGGCCAGTAAAGGGATGAAAAAATATGCTCAACCTCACTAGCCATCAGAAAAATGCAAATCAAAACCACATGAAAACACCATATACCATTCACTAAGATGACTATTCTCAAAGCCACAAGATAGCAACAAGTCCTGGCAAAAATGTGGAAAGATTAAAATCCTCATATGTTGCTGATGGAGACAAAATAACACAGCTGCTTTGGAAAACTGTCTGGAAATTCCTCAAAACATTAAAAACAGAGTTGTCATATGACCCATTAATTCTAATCCTAGGTATACTGTCAAATGAAATAAAAATATATGTACATGTGTACAAAAATTTGTTCACAAATGTTCATAACAACACCATTCACAACAGCCAAAAATTGGAAATAACCCAAATGTTCATCAACTAACGAATGGACAAATAAAATGTGATATATGCACACAGTGGGATATTATTTGGCAACAAAATGAAGTATTGATACATGCTAAAACATTTAGGAATCTTAAAAACGTTATGCAAGATAGAAGCCAGTCAGAAAAGACCACATGTTGTATAATTTCTTATATAGAAGATATCCAGAATAAGCAAACCTGTAGAGACAGAAAGTGGATTAGTGGTTACCTAGGGTTTGTGGTGGTGTGAGATTGGTGAAGTGGGGAGTAACTGCTAATAGGTATGGGGTTTCTTTTTGAGTTGATGAAAACATTTCAAAATTGATGGTCTTAATGATGATTGTGCACCTCTGTGAATACACTAAAAATCATTAAATTTTACATGTTTAAATGGCTGAGTTTTATAGTATATGAGCTTATCCCCCCCCAAAAAAAAACTCTTATTAAAGAAATTTATAAGTATACATATATTTCACATTTATTACAATAATGCAGTGACTAGGAACTCATTATACTTTCTTTTTTTAACTTTATTTTAGGTTTGGAGGCACATGTGATGGTTTGTTATATAGGTAAACTTGTGTCATGGGGGTTTGTAGTACAGATTATTTCATTACTTGGGTATCAAGCCTAGTACCCAACGGTAATTTTTTTTCTCCTTCCGTTCCACCTCCCACCTTCCATCCTCAATGAGATTCCATGTCTCTTGTTTTCCTCTTTCTGTTCATGAGTTCTTATTATTTGCCTCCTACTTATGAATGAGAAAATGTATTTGATTTTCTGTTCCTGAATTAGTTTGATAAGGATAATAACCTCCAGCTCCATCTGTGTTCTCACAAAAGATATGATCTTTTTTATGACTATGTACCATTCCATGGTGTATACGTACCACATTTTCTTCATCCAATCTATCATTGATTAACATTTAGATTGATTCCATATCTTTGCTATTGTTAATAGTGCTGCAATGAACATTTGCATGCATGTATATATATATATGGTAAAATAATTTATATTCTCTTGGGTATATAGCCATAATATGATTGTTAGGTCAATGGTAGTTCTGCTTTTAGCTCTTTGGGGAATTGCAACACTGTTTTCCACAATGGCTGAACTAATTTACACTCTACCAAAATGTTTCCTTTTCTCCAAAACCTTGCCGGCAACTGTTATTTTTTGACTTCAGTAGTAACCATTCTGACTGGTGTGAGATACTATCTCACTGCGGCTTTGATTGGCATCTCTCTAATAATCAGTAATACTGAACTTTTTTTCATGTTTTTTGGTTGCATGTATGTCTTCATTTGAAAAGTGTCTGTTCATGTCCCATGCCAATCTTCCAGTGGGTTTTCTTTTTTCTTATAAATTTGTTTAAGATCTTTGTAGATGTTGAATATTAGACCTTGGTCAGATGCAGAGCTTGTAAATATTTTCTCCTGTTCTGTAGGTAGCCCATTTACTCTATTGATAGTTTCTTCTGCTGTGCAGAAACTCTTAATATTAATCATATCCTATTTGTCACTTTTTGCTTTGGTTGCAATTGCTTTTGGTGTCTTTGTTATGAAATCTTTGCCTGTTCCTGTGTCCATGATGGTATTGCCCAGGTTTTCTTCCAGGGTTTTTACAGTTTTAGGTTTAAAATTTGATATTTTTTGATGGTGTGAGGAAGGGATCCAGCTTCAATCTTCTGCACATAGTTGGCCTGTTATCCCATCACCATTTATTGAATGAAGAGTCTTCCCTATTGCTTGTTCTTGTCAACTTAGTCAAAGACAAACTAAAGATGGTGATGGTTGTGAGTGTGTGGGCTAGTTTCTGAGCTCTCTATTCTGTTTCATTGGTCTATGTGTCTGTTTTTGCACCAGCACCATGCTATTTTGGTTACTGTAGCCCTGTAGTATAGTTGGAATTCAAGTAATGTAATGCCTCCAGCTTTGTTCGTTTTGCTTAGGATTGTATTAGCTATTCAGGCTTTTTTTTGTTCCTTTGGTATACGTATTTTAAAATCTTTTTTCTTTCTTTCTAATTCTGTTAAGAATGTCATTGGTAGGTGGATAGGAATAGCATTAAATCTATAAATTGCTATGGACAGTATGGCCATTTTAATATTGACATATTATCAATATTTGATATTGATTCTTCCTATCCATGAGCATGGAATGTTTTTCCATTTGTCTGTGTTTTGTCTGATTCCTTTGAGCAGTGTTTTGTAATTCTCATTGTAGAGCTGTTTCACCTCCTTGCTTAGTTGTAGTCTTAGATATTTTATTCTTTTTGTGGCAATTTTGAATGAGCTTGCTTTCATGATTCAGCACTCAGCTTGGCTGTTTTTGGTGTATAGGAATGCAAATGATTTTTCTACATTGATTTAGTATCAGGAAATTTTTCCAATGTTGCTTATTAGCTGAAGGCGCTTTTGTGATGAGACTGTGAACTTTTCTAGATATAGAATCATGCCATCTGCAAACAGGGATAGTTTGACTTTCTCTCTTCCTATTTGGATGCCCCTAAGTTCTTTCTCTTACCTGATTCCTCTGGCTAGGACTTCCAATATTGTGTTCTTGCCTTGTGCCAGCTTTCAGAGGGAATGCTTCCAGCTTTTGCCCATTCAGTATAATGTTGTCTGTGGGTTTGTCATAGATTACTGATATTCTTTTGATGCATGTTTCTTCATTACCTAGTTTATTGAGAGTTTTTAACATGAAGGAATGTTGAATTTCATCAAAAGCTTTCTCTTCACCTATTGAGACAATCATATAGCTTTTGTCTTTAGCTCTGTTTATGGGATGTATCACATTTATTATTTTGTATCTGTTGAGCCAAACTCACATCCCAGGGATGAAGCCTACTTGATTGTGGTAGTTTGGCTTTTTGATGTGCTTCTGGATTTGGTTTGCCATTATTTTGTTGAAGACTTTTGCATTGATGTTCATCAAAGACATTGGCCTAAAGTTTACCTTTTTGGTTGTTTCTCTGCCTGGCTTTGGAATCAGGATGATGTTGGCCTCATAGAATGATGTGCAGAGGAGTCTCTCCTCAAATTTTTGGAATAGTTTTAGTAGGAATGGTACAAGCTTTCCTTTGGGCATACAGTAGAATTTTGCTGTGAACTTATCTGGTCCTGGGCTTTTCCTGGTTGGTAGGCTCTTTATTACTGCTTCAATTTCAGAGCCCATTATTATTCAGGGAATGAATTTCTTCCTTGTTTAGTCTTGGAAGTGTATATGCATCCATGAATTTATCCATCTCTTCCATGTTTTCCAGTTTGTGTGCATAGAGGTGTTTGTAGTAGTTTCTGATGTTTTTTTTTTTTTTTTTCCTGTGGGGTCAGTGGTAACATCTACTTCATCATTTCTAATTGTGTTTATTTGGATCTTCTCTACTTTCTTCTTTATTAGTCTAATATTTAATCAAAAGTCATTCAGGAGTCTGTTGTTTAATTTCTATATAATTGCATAGTTTTCAGCAATTTTTCTAGTCTTGACTTCTATTTGTATTGCACTGTGGTCTGAGAGTGGGGTGTTATGATTTTGGTTCTCTTGTATTTGTCAGAGCATTGTTTCCTGCACAATAATGTGGTTTATTTTAGACCACATGCCATGGGGCAATGAGAAAAATACATATTCCATTGGTTTTGGGTAGATAGTTATGTAGAGGTCCGTCATATTCATTTGGTTCAATGTTTAGTTCAGGGTCCTGAATATCTGTGTTAAACTTCTGCCTCAATGATCTGTCTAATACTGTCAGTGGAATGTTAAAGTCTCCCACTGTTATTGTGTGGAGGTTTATGTTTCTTTGTAGGTCTCTAAGAATTTGCTTTATCAGTGTAGGTGTTCCTATTTTGGATGCATATATATTTAAGTTAATTAGGTCTTCTTGTTGAATTGAACTTTTACCATTATGTAATGCTCTTCTTTTTCATTTTTGATCTTTGTTGATTTGAAATCTATTTTGCCTGACATTAGAATTGCAATCCCTGATTTTTTCTGTGTTTCATTTTCTTGGTAAATTTTCTTTTTTTTTTTTTTCTTGTTTTAAGTAAAAATAGTGTCTTCTGGAGAGCTTGGTAGATTTTCATCCATTCCTTTATTTTGAGCCTATGTGAGATGGGTCTCTTGAAGACATCATACAATAGTATGGGTCTTGCTTTTTTATCTAGCTTGCCACTCTGTGCCTTTTAAGTGGGGCATTTAGCCTGTTTACATTCAAACTTATTCATATGTGTGGACTTGATCCTGTTACTGTGTTTTTAGCTGGTTACTATGCTGGCTTGTTCATGTGACACAAACAGTGTTGCTGGTTTGTGTATTTAAGATGTTTTTGTATTAGCTAATAGCAGTCATGTCTTTGTATATTTAGTGCTACTTTAAGATGTCTTTCAAGGCACGTGTAGTGGTAACAAACTCTCTAAACATTTGCTGATCTGAAAAAGATCTCACTTCATTTTTGCTTGGGAAGCTTAGTTTAACTGGATATAAAATTCTTGGTTGAAGATTTTTTTTCAATGTTGAATGTTGAATGTAGGCCTCCAATCTCTTCTGGCTTAGAGGGTTTTAGCTGAGAACTCCACTGTTAGCCTAATGGGGCTCCCTTTGTAGGTAACTTGCCCTTTCTCTTGAGCCCTCTTTAACTATCCTTTCTTTCATTTTGACGTTGACAAATCTGATTACATGTGTTGGGGATGATCTCCTTGTGTAGAATCTTGCAAGAGTTCTCTTAAATCTTTAATCCATCACAAATTAATATTTGTATATGGCAAAAGGCAAGAGTCCAGTTTTATTCTTCTGAATATGGCTAGCAAGATATATCACCATTTATTGAATAGGGGGTCATTTTCTGGTTGCTTATTTTCATCAATTTACTCAAAGATTAGATGGCTGTAGGTGTGTGACTTTATTTCTGGGCTCTCTATTTTGTTTCATTGTTCTATATGTCTGTTTTTGTACCAGTACCATTTTGTTTGGGTTAATGTAACCTTACAGTTTAGTCTAAAGTCTGGTAATATCATGCCCTCGCTTTGTTCTTTTTGATTAGAATTTCCTTGACTATTATAGGTCTTTGTTTCATGGAAATTTTAGAATAGTTTATTCTAATTCTGTGACAAATAACCTTTGTAGTTTCATAGGAACAGCATTGAATCTGTGGATTGCTTTGGGCAGTAAAGCCATTTTAAAGACATTGATTCTTCCTAGTCATGAGCATGCAATGTTTTCCATTTGTGTATGTCATCTGTGATTTCTTAGAGCAGTGTTTAATGGTTCTTATTATAAAGAGGTTTCATCTCCTTGGTTAGAAATATTTTTAGGTGAGTTTATTTTTGTGGCTATTGTAATTGAGATTGCATTCTTAATTTGGCTCTCAGCTTGAATATTACTGATGTATTGAAATGCTAGTGATTCTTGTACATTGATCTTGTATCCTGAAACTTTGCTGATGTCATTTATTAGTTCTAGAGACCTTTTGGCAGCCTTTTCAAGATTTTTTAGGTACAGAATCATATCATCAGCAAAGAGGGATGACTTGACTCCTTTTTTTTCCTATTTGGATGTCTTTTATTTTTTTTTTTTTCTCTTGCCTAATTGCTGTGGCTAGAACTTCCAGTACTGTATTGAATAGGAGTGATGAGGATAGAGCATCCTTTTCTTCTGTTCTAAAAAAAAAAATGCTTCCAGATTTTGCTCACTCAGCATGGTGTTAGCTGTGTGTTTATCAAAATTGGCTCTTATTTTGAGATGTGTTCCTTCAATACCTAGTTTGTTGATGGTTTTATAATAAAAGGATGTTGTGTTGTATCAAATGCCTACAAAGAGTATTTTTCTATAGACCAAAATAGTTATTTTAACAAATTTATATAATTATCTGAATTACTCCATGTTAGATCATACCTAAGAAATCTTATTAACTTTCCTGACTCTACATTTAGTAGATGTGTGGTTTATCATAAGTCATTTCAACTTTCTCAGACTTTACTTCCTAAAATTAAAAAACAGCTCTAATATTATCGACTTCATTGATGGTATGTCAGAGTTAATTATTTTGGATAAATAACAAAAAATAGAAAGGCTAGATCATAAGTTAGTCCTATTTTTAAAAAATTTTTGAGTTATATCCATACTACTTTTATAACAGCTGAACAATTTTACAATCCCATCAACAGTGTACAATCATTTCAATTTCTTCACATCCTCCTCTATGCTTATTTTCTTGTATGTTTGTGTGTATGCACGAGTATTTGTGCTTATAAGAGCCATCCTAACAGGCATAAAGTGATATCCCATTGATTTTGACTGGTATTTCCCTAATAATTAGTGATGCTGAGCATCTTTTCATATGCTTGTAAGTCATTTGCGTATCTTCTTCAGAAAAGTATCTATTCAAGTATTTAGCCTATTTTAATTAGGTTATTAGTGTTTGTGGGTAGGAGAGTGTATTGTGTATGTATGTATGTGTTTGCTATTGAGTTGTAGACATTATATGGTTTAGAAATTAATTTCTTATTAGATATATGGTTTGCAAATATTATCTTTCATCACACAGGTTGCCTTTTTACTCTGTTGATTGTTTCCTTTATTGTTACACAGAAACATTTTAGTATGATACAGTATTGTTTATATTTGCTTTTATGGCCTGTGCTTTTGGTGTCATACCCATGAAATCATTGCTGAGACCAATGCCATGACATATTTCCCAACATTTTCTTCCATATGTTTTACAATATTAGATCTTACATTGACGATTTTAATCAATCTTGAGCTGATTTTACTGTAGAGTAGAAGAATCTATGGCCAGGTGTGGTGGCTCACCCCTGTAATCACAGCACTTCGGGAGGCTGACGTGGGCAGATCCCTTGAAGTCAGGAGTTTGAGACCAGCCTGACCAACATGGTGAAACCCTGTCTCTACCAAAAACATAAAAATTAGCCGGGCATGGTGATGCACACCTGTAATCCTGGCTACTCAAGAGGCTGAGGTGGAAGAATCACTTGAACCCAGGAGACAGAGGTTGCAGTGAACTAAGATTGTGCCACTGCACTCCAGTCTGGACTACACGGGGAGACTTTCTCACACGCACACACGCAGACACAATCTGGTTTTCTTCCTTTGCATACGGATATCCCCTTTCCCCAGGACCATTACTGAAAGGCTGTTCTTTCCCTGCTGGGTATAATTTCACACACTTGTCCGAGATCAGTTGACCAAATATGTATGGATCGATTTCTGAGATCTCCACTCTGTTTCATCAATCTATACATTTGTCTTTATGCTAGTACTATATTGTTTTAATTATGGTAGTTTTGTAATGTATTTTTACATCAGAAAGTATAATGTATTCAGTTTTGTTATTTTTTTCTCAAGATTGTTTTGGCTCTTCAGGGTCTTTGTGGTTCCATATGAATTTGGGTATTGTCCTTTTTCTTTTTTTGTAGAAAATGCCATTGGGATTTTGATATAAGTATGTTGACTGTTGTTGAATACAGTAAGAAATTCTTCTTCAAAGGTTTAGCTTGCTTAAGTTACCTTGCTCTTTGTTCCTTGCTTTCAAGGCCAAACTTCCTTACTCTCTGTATCCCCTGGCCCTGGTAAACAACCTTGCCACCAGTCCTTATCTATAGAGCCCATATTCCACATCTGCTGCCCACTCTGTGAATTACTTCTCACACTGCGATAGCTACTCCCACCAAAACTGATCTTCCTGGTTTCCTACTGGTGTAACTACTTTCCTGCCCTTTTCAAATTAGTCAACCAGGTTCAGCTTAGATTGTGCAGTCCAACTCCAGCCAATGGAGGCAGGACACAGTAACAGGGACAAGCTACATTAATAGATAATAAAAACCTCTGCTTTCCTTTGTTCATGTGTGTTCTCGTGGCAACCAGACCTATGAGGGGCACCTTCCAGCAGGAGCAAATTTGCCTGGCTGAGAAAATTTATGTTTGAGTGCTATTTCTTTGTGGCACTGAAAAATTTTATTTCTAACACTCTGAAGACCATTTTGGGTGGCATAAACATTTTAACAATATTAAGTCTTCCAATTCATGAACACAAGATGTCTTTCCATGTATTTGTGTCCAATTTCTTTAATAAATGTAGCTTTCAGAGTAAAAATATTTAGTTTTCTTAGTTGTTTATTTCTAATTATTTTTTTTAGTGCTACTGCAAGTGGGATTGCTTTTCTTAATTTCATTTTCAGATATCTTATTATTAGTATATAGAAATGCAACCAATGTTGTGTATGCTGATTTTATATCCTGCAAGTTTACTAAATTTGTTTATTAGTTCTAACATTTTATTGGTGGATTCCTTATGGGTTTCTTTGTATAAAATCATGTCATCTGCAAACAGAAATAATTTTACTTCCTTTTCTATTTGAATATGTTTTCTTTCTTTTCGTTCACTAATTGCTTTCACTAGGATTTCCAATACTATGCTCAATAAAAATGGCAGAGAGAACATCTTTGCCTTATTCCTATTTTTATAGGTAACACTTTGAATTTTTCACTATTGTGTATAATATTAACTGTGGTCTTTTCATATATGGCATTTGTCAACAGAGCATTTTAAAGCATATTTGTATAACACTTAGGACAAAGATAAGATTTGAGATTTTCTTACTTTCTGATTATTACTTTTAAGAAACAATCATAAACATTTTTAAATATTAAAAATTGAATCAGGTATTTTACTAATGTTTTTTCCAGAGGCCAAAACAAGATTTTTGAGAAAAGAAGTGAGGTTACAGCTTTAATTGAATGAGAGATTGAAATGAAGGATGTGCTTTGGAAATGGTCTTAAGTTATTAATTACTAACAAGTGAGCAGATAGGAAAGCAACCAGAGTTTTCTGGCACTGATCATTTCTATTAAATACTATAGTAGTGAAATAGTCTTTCTAAAATCTTCTAAATAGCATTGTGTTGTGTTAAGCATTAACACTTGCATTAGCTTTTTCATTGCTCTATAATGTTGCCTTAAATATAGCACCCTAAAACAACATGCATTTATTATCTCACAATTTTCATTAATCAGTAGCCTGAGTACAGCTAAACTGGGAGCTCTGCTCATGCTCTTAACAAGCTGTAATTCTGGTGTCAGTGGAGGCTGCAGTCTCAACAGAGGCTCGACTGCAAATCTCAGATTTCCAAGCTATTCACAGAGATTAAATCACATTATTTTTGGTTTTTAAGAATTTATAAAAGCATTATATATGGTGTAATATATTATAGGTATTATTATTGTTAATAAGAGGAAATCAGCAAATTTGAACTATCATGTTCGGAATCATCCAACTTTCTGAAAATGTGTGTTTTTGTTTCTTTTATCATCTTGCTCCTAGGTCATTAAACATTTGCCAGCATATTTTCAACCTGGTTTTCTACTCTACTTCGAAATAACTCAGAGAGCACAGAAATTCTACTGCTATTTAGAAAGATATTTAGTACTCTAACAAATCTCATACTTAGGAATTTTTTCCTCTGTATTATACCTGGTTTTCCCGTTGCTCTGTCTTATCTCATCACCTTTCCATTTCTTCCTGCAATATCACATTGCAAGATTTTATCTAATCTTCAATGCACTGTCAACTCCTCATCTCATCTTTTTTTCTTTTTTAGTTCTGCTGCTGATGAAGCAGTTCCTTGCCATACAATTATGTTGCTTTAAAAACTATGTGCCAGGTGTATAATACTAACTTGCAATGCTGCCAGATGAATCTTGTTTAATTTTCTTTTTTTAATCTTTCTTTAAATTTACAGAACAACACATGTTCAAAACACATTGAACAGCAGGAGCAAAACACTTTTTTTGTGAGAGGAGAACAGAAAAGTACACATACAGGCTATTTTATTCATAAATGTAGTGCTGCTTGTCTATAGGTGGTTGTCTGCAGTTGATTAACAACACAAAGGCACTAGAAGGTAATCAAATTTGTGCACTCAACACAACAGTAAACATTTAGCCTTTTTGATATACTGTAGGAAGAATCTCTCAATGGATGGTCTTGCAAACTGTGATTCTAAACAGCTAAACAAAATTATACATAACAGGTGTCAAATCAATGTCCCACTTCATTCATCCAAATTCTAAAACCCAAGGAGAATAAGACAAACACTAATTCTTAAAGCCCCAAAATTTCTTTTAGAATTTTTAAACACAAAGAATTTCCCTGTAGAATAAGAATATTTTCTTAGGGTTATTTATTTATGTAATTTTTCCTGATACCTATTTTATCTAGTATTAGCTTTGCGAAATGCCTTTAGCATGTACATTTTAAATATATTTTTCAAAAATTTTAACTTAATAAATTGCTATCTGATATTATTTCTTGTTGTTAAATCTTAATGTTTTTTCAGATAACAGTAGTAATCAAAAGTAAATTATATCTCATTTTTTATAATAGCAAGGATTTTAATATAACAGCTTATATGAGAAACCAAGTAAAGAGATCAAAAATTTTAAAAATACAGACACACCTCATTTTATTGCACCTCACTTTATTACAATTCACTAATAATGTGATTTTTACAAATTGAAGGTTTATAGAAATCCTTGTCAAGGAAGTCTATCAAAATCATTTTAAACAGCATGTGCTCACTTAATGTCTTTGGGCTATGTTTTGATAATTCTCTCAATATTCCAAGTGTTTCATTATTACTGTATCTGATATGGTAATCTGTGATCAGTGATCTTGGATGTTACTATTTTAATTATTTTGACCACCACAAATTGTGCCCGTATAAAATGACCAACTTAATCACCAACTTGATCAATGGATGTGTGTGTTACAGCAGCTTCACCAACTAGCTGTTCCATTGTCTCTTTATTGGGCCTCCCTCTTCTCTGAAATACAACTTTGAAATTAGGCCAATAAGTAACCATACAATGGCCTTAAAGTGTTTGAGTGAAAGAAAGAGTCATGTGTCTCTCACTTTAAATCAAAAGCTAGAAATGACTAAGGAAAGTGAAGAAGACAAGTTGAAAGACAAGATAAGGCTGAACACTGGGCTTCTTGTAATAACTGCTTAGCAAAATGGTAAATATGAAGAAAAAGTTCTCAAAGAGAAGTAAAGGTGCTAATCCAGTGAATGCACAAATGACATTTTTAAAAAAGCTATTTTTGATATGGAGAAAGTTTTAGTGATCTAGATAGAGGATCAAATTAGCCAAAACATTCCCTAACGCCAAAACCTAATCAAAAGCAAGGTCTTAAAGCTCTTCATTTCTATAAAGGATAAAAGAGATCAGGAAGCCACAGAAGAGAAATCTGAAGCTAACAGAGGTTAAAGGAAAAAAGTAATCTTCATGTGGTATGAATCCAGACATCAGAAGAATTTTCAGATAACTTGTTTCCAGTTTTAATCACGGGATATTCAGTTGTTCACTATAGGCTTCAACAGTCTCAGAAATGTCCCTTGGTAGATTCTTCTAAAAGAGTGATTGCAACCTGTTAAATCAAAACACAAGTTTAACTCTGAGATACAAATTCACACATCTCAAAGCATTTTCACAGATAGCTTGTTTCCAGTTTTAATTGTGGGATATTCAATTTTTCACTACAGGCTTCAATGGGCTCAGAAATGTCCCCTCATAGATTCTTTAAAAAAAGAATGTTTCTAATCTGGTGAATAAAAACACAGGTTCCATTCTGGGAGATGAATCCACACATCACAAAGCATTTTCATGCATAGCTTGTTTCTAGTTTTTATCATGGGTTATTTGGGTTCTCACTATAGGCTAAATGGGTTCAGAAATCTGCCTTTGTTGATTCTACAAAAAAAAAACTGTTTCCAACGTGATAAATCAAGACACAGGTTAAATTTTGCAAGTTGAATCCAGACATTACAAAGCATTTTTAAGGAAAGCGTGTTTGTAGTTTTTATCATGGGATATTCAGTTTTTCACGATAAGCTTCAATGTGCTCAGAAATGACCCTTGTAGATTCCACAGAAACAGTGTTTCCAACGTGGCGAATCAGAACATAGGTTCCATTCTTTGGGTTGAGTCCACACATCACAAAACATTTTCACAGATAGCCTCTTTTTAATTTTTATCACCAGAAATTTGGTTTTTCACTATAGGTTTCATGGGCTCAGAAATGTCCCTTCGTAGATTCCATAAAGAGAATATTTCCAAACTGGAGAATCAAATCAAGGTTCCACTCTATAAGATTAATCCACAGACCACAAAGTATTTTCACAGAGAGCTTGTTTCTAGCTTTTATCATGGGAATTTTGGGTTTTCACCATAGGCTTTAATTGGCTCAGAAATGTCCCTTCATAGATTCTACAAAAAGAGTGTTTCTAGCCTGGAGAATCAAAACACAGGATTAACTATGTGAGATGAATCCATACATCACATAAAAATTGCAAAAAAAATAGTTTGTTTCTAGTTTTTAATAGCAGAATATTTGGTTTTTCACTGCAGGCTTCAATGTGTTCAGAAATGTCCCCTCATATAGTCTACTAAAGGAGTGTTTCTAACCTGGTGAATGAAAACACAGGTTTTCATTCTGAAAGATGAATCCACACATTACAAAGCATTTTTGCAGATACCTTATTTCTAGTTTTTATCATGGGATATTTGATTTTGCACTGTAGGATTTCATAGGCTCAGAAATGTTTCTTTGTGGATAGTATAAGAAGAGTGTTTCCAATCTGTAGGATCAAAACACAGGTTTAACACTGTGAGTTGATCCACACATCCAAAAGCATTTTTACAAATAGCTTGTTTACAGTTTTATCACGATATAGTCAGTTTTTCACTATAGACATAAATGCACTCAGAATGTCCCTTAAGAGATTCTCCAAAAAGAGTGTTTCCAACCTGGTGAATGAAAACACAAGTTCAAAAGGTGACGTAAATACATACATCACAAAGTATTTTCACAGATAACTTGTCACTAGTTTTCATCATGGGATATTCAGGCTTTACCTATAGGTCTCAACAGCCTCAGAAATGTCCCTTCTTAGATTCTACATAAAGAGGGTTTCCATCTCCGTGATTCAAAACACAGGTTTAACTCTGTGAGGTGAATACACACATCACAAAGCATTTTCACAAATAGTTTCTAGTATTTATTGCAGGATATTCAGTTTTTCACTATAGGCTTCAATAATCTCAAAAATGTCCCATCGTCAAGTCTACAAAAAGAGTTTCCAACATCGTGTTTTCAAAACGTTGAATCAAAACACATGTTTCATTCTGTGTTGGAAACTGTCGAGTTTCCAACATGGTGAGTCAAAACACATGTTCCAGTCTGGGAGATAAATTCACACATCATGAAACATTTCCACAGAGAGCTTTTTTTCTAGTTTTTAATCAAAGAACACTTAGTTTTCCACTATAGACTTCAATGGGTTCAGAAATGCTCCCTCATAGACGCTATGAAAAATGATTGTAACCTGTTGAAAGAAAAACACAGATTCCATTCTGAGAGATGAATCAACCCAATACAAAGCATTTTCACAAATAGCTTGTTAATAGTTTTCATTGAGAATTATTTGGGTTTTCACTATAGACTTCAATGGGTTCAGAAATGTTCCTTCATAAATTCTACAAAGAGTGTTTCCATCTCAGTGATTCAAAACACAGCTTCCATTCTTTAGTTGAATCCACACATCACAAAGCATTTTTAAAGGTAGTCTGTTTCTAATTTTTATCACAGGATATACAGTTTTTCACTGTGGGCCTCATGGTATCAGTAATGTCCCTTTGTAGACTCTACAAAAAGAGTTGTTCCAAACTGGTGAATCAAAGCAAGGTTTCATTCTACAAGATGAGTCCTGGCATCACAAAGCATTTCCACAGATAGCTCATTTCTGGTGTTTATTGTAGAATAATCAGTTTTCCACTATAGGCTTTAACAGGCTCAGAATCTCCCCTCACCAATTCTACAAGAAGAATGTTTCTAACAGTGAATGACAACATAGGTTCCATTCTGGGAGGTATATCCACACATCACAAAGCATTTACAGGGAGAGTTTGTTTCTATTTTTATCATGGGTTATTCAGGTTTTCACTACAGATTCAGAAATCTGCCTTTCTTGATTCTAGAAAAAGTGTGTATCTAACCTGGTAAATCAAAACACAGGTTAAATTCTGCAGATTGAATCCAGACATCACAGAGCATTTTCACAGATAGTTTGTTGGTAGTTGTTATCAGGGTATACTTGTTTTTTCACAATAGGCTTCAATGGGCTCAGAAATGTCCCTTGTAGATTCTACAGAAAGAGTGTTTCCAATGCGGTGAATCAAAACATAGGCTCCATTCTGTGAATTGAATCCACACATCACAAAGCATTTTCACAGAGAACTTTTTTCTAGTTTTTATTGCAAGGTATTTGGTTTTTCACTATAGGCCCCATGGGCTCAGAAATGTCCTTTGTACATTCCACAAAAAGAGTGTTTCCAAACTGGTGAATCAAAACAAGGTTCCATTCTATTAGATGAATCCACTCACCACAAAGCGTTTTCACAGAGCCTTGTTCCTAGCTTCCATCAAGGGAATTTTGGGTTTTCACTATAGGCTTCAATTGGCTTAGAAATGTCTCTTCTTAGATTCTACAAAAAGAGTGTTTTAACCTGTGTAACTCTGTGAGATAAATCCACACATTCCAAGCATTTTCACAAACAGATTGTAGTTTTTACCCAGAATTTTGGTTTTTCATTATAGGCTTTACTGTCCTCAGAAGTGTCCCCTTGTATATTCTACAAAAAGAGTGTTTGTAACCTGGTGAATCAAAACATTCTGAGAGATGAATTGACCCAACACAAAACATTTTCACAGATACCTTGTTTCTAGTTTTTATTGCAAGATATTGGAGTTTTTGCTACAGACATCAATGAGTTCATAAATGTGCCTATGTAGGTTCTGCAAAAAGTGTGTTTCCAACCAGGTGAATCAAAACAAAGGTTCCATCCAGTTAGTTGATTCCGCACATCACAAAGCATTTTAACAGATACCTTGTTTCTAATTTTATCATGGAATATCACTACAGGATTTCATGGGCTCATAAATGTTTCTTTGTAGATACTACAAGAAGATTGTTTCCAAACTGTAAAATCACACACAGGTTTAACTCTGTGAGTTGCATTCACACATTACAAAGTATTTTCACAAATAGCTTGTTTATAGTTTTTAATCACAGGATATTCAGTTTTTCACCATAGGCAAAAATGCACTCAGTATGTCCCTTAGTAGATTCTTCAGAAAGAGTATTTCCAACCTGGTGAATGAAAACACAAGTTCAAATGGTGAGATGAATACACACATCACAAGTATTTTTACGGATAACTCATCTCTTATGATTACTGTAGGATACTCAGTACCTATAGGTCTCAACCAACTGGTTCAGAAATGTCCCTTCATAGGTTCTACATAAAAATTGTTTCCAAGATGGAGAATCAAAACATAGGTTTAACTCTGTCAGGTGAATCCACACATCACAAAGCATTTTCACAAATAGTTTATTTCTAGTATTTATTAAGAGATATTTGGTTTTTCATTATAAGCTTCAGTGAGCTCAGATATGTCCGTTCATAGATACTACATAAAGAGTATTTCCAAACTGGTGAATCAAAACACAGTTCCATTCTGTGAGATGAATTTACACATCAGACAGCATTTTCACAGAGAGATTTCTTCTACTTTTTATCATGGGATATTCGGTTTTTCACTTAAGGCTTAAATGGGCTCAGAAATGTCCCACTGTAGACTCTACAAAGAGAATATGTATAATCTGAAAAATCAAAACACAGGTCCAATTCTGGGAGATAAATCCATATATCAAAAAGCATTTTCACAGATAGATTGTTTCTAGTTTTCATCATGGAATATTCAATTTTTCAGTGAAAGCCTCAAGAGCTCAGAAATATCTGTTCCAATATCCTACAAAAAGGATCTTGTTTCCAATGTGGGAAATCAAAATGCAGATATAACACTGTGAGATGAATCTACACATTATAAAGCATTTTCACAGATAGCTTGTTTTTCATATTTGTCACAGGATGATAGGTTTTTCACTATAAGCCTCAATGAGCTTGGAAATGTCCATTCAGAGATCCCATAAAAAGAGTGTATCCAACATAGTGAGTCAAAGCACAGGTTCCCTTCTGGAATATGAATCCAAACATCACAAATAATTTTCCTAGATAGATTTTTTTCTAGTCTTATCATGGAATATTCGGTTTTCCACTATAGGCATCAGTGGGTTCAGAATCGTCTCTTTGTAGATTCTACAAAAAGAGTGTTTCCAACCTGATGAATCAAAAGACACGTTTTTATTCTGGGACATGAATCCACATATCAGAAAACATTTTTAAAGATAGCTTGTTCTAGTAATATTCAGTTTTTACTATTGATTTCAAGGGGCTCAGAAATGCCCTTCATAGATTCTATAAAAATGATGTTTCTAAACTGAAAAACGAAGACACAGGTTTTATTCCAGAAAAAAAATTTACAAATCAAAAGCATTTTCACAGATAGATTGCTTCTAGTTTTTATTGGGAAATACTCGCTTTTTAACTGTACTCCTCACTGGACTCAGAAATACCCCTTTGTAAATTCTACAAAAAGAATGTTTCCAATTAAAACACAGGTTTTATTCTGTAACATAAATCCACATATCACAAAGCATTTTCACAGAGAGCTTGTTTCTAGTTTTTATCATGGGATATTTGGTTTTTCACTATAGGTGTAAATGTGCTCAGAAATGTCCCTCTGTATATTCTCCAAATTGAGTGTTATGTTACCAATATGGTATATAAAAACACAGATTCTATTCTGTGAGATGAATCCACACATCACAAAGCTAACAGATAGTTTGTTGCTCGTTTTTGTCTAGGGATATTCTGTTTTTCCTATAGGTCTCTGTAGACTCAGAAATGTGACCTCAAAGACTCTATAAAAAGCATGTTTTTAACTGTATGAAATGAAGCACAGCTTAAATTCTTTGAGATGAACCCACACATCACAAAGCCTTTCACAGAAAGTGTTTTTATAGTACTTATTGGGGGATATTTGTTTTTTAAATATAGGCCTCAATGGGCTCAACTATAGACCTTCCTAGACTCTCAAAAAGAGTGTTTCCATCTGGTGAATCAAAACACAGGTTGCGTTTCATTAGATGAATCCACACATCACAAAGCATTTTCACAGATAGCTTGTTTCTAGTTATTATTACAGGATATTCAGTTTTTCAATCTAGGAGTAAATGGGCTCAGAAGTGTCCCATTGTATATTCCACAGAGTATTTACAACCTAGTGAATCAAAACACAGGTTAAATTCTGTGAAATGAATTCACACATCACAAAGTATTTCAACAGATAGCCTGTTCTAATTTTTAACACAGAATATTAGGTTTTTTACTATAGGCCTCATTAGGCTCCAAAATGTCCCTTCATAGATTCTGTAAAAAGAGTGTTTTCAACCTGGTGAATGAAAACATGGTTCCATTCTGTGAGATAAATTCACACATCGCAAAGCATTTACACAGAGAGCCTGTTTCTAGTTTTTATCATGGGATATTCAGTTTTTCATTATAAGCCTCAATGAGCTCAGAAATGTCCATTCTTAGACCCTACAAAAAAATGTTGCCAATCTGGTGTTCAAAACACAGTTCAATTCTGAGAGATGAAACAACACATCACAAAACATTTTCACAGATAGGGTTCTTCTAGTTTTTATCACAGGATATTCTGTGTTTTACTTAAGGCTACAATAGGCTCAGAAATGTTTCATTGTGAACTCTAGGGAAAGAGTGTTTCCAACCTGAAAAATCAAATGCATGTTCCATTCCGTGAGAAGAATCCACAGGTCAAAAGCATTTTCCCATACAGCTTGATTTTAGTTTTTATGTTGTATATTTGGTTTTTCACTTTAGGCATCCAAAGGCTCTGAAATGTCCATTCGTGCCTTCTATAAAAATGAGGGGTCTTAACCTGCTGAATTAAAACACATATTCCATTGTGTGAGATGAATCTACAATCACAAAGCATTTTTACATATAGGTTGTTTCTAGATTTTATGCAGGATATTTGGTTTTTCACCATAGATGTCAATGGGATCAGAGTTGTTCTGTTGTAGATTCTACAAAAACAGCATTTCCAATGTGTGAATCAGAACAGTTTCCATTCTGTGAATTGAATCCACACCTCACAAAGCATTTTTACAGATAGCTTGTTCCTAGTTTTTATTTGGGATATTGTGTCTTTCACTACAGGCGTCAATGGGCTCAGAGGTCGTAGGTTCTACAAAATGAGTGTGTTTCCAACTTGGTTTATCAAAACAGTGGTTCCATTCTGTGAGATGAATCTACACAACACAAAACACTTTCACAGATAGTCTGATTCTAGTTTAGATGCCAAAATATTTGGTTTTTCACTATAGGCCTCAACAGGCTCAGGGATGCCAGGTTGTAGATTCTGTTGAAAAAAAAAAAAAAAGGTATATCCAACCTGGTGTAGATTCTACAAAAACAGTGCTTTCAAAGTGGTGAATCAGAGCACAGGTTCCATCTGTGAGATGCTTTTTAAACTTTTTGTTATTTTACTTTATGTCTTATTGTACTACAGTTTTACAACATTGTTGTAGTTTTTTTGGTTGTTGTTTCATAATTTAGTCTTTCTACTTAAGAGTAGTTTACAGACTACAATTACGATGTTGTGATATTCTGCTTTTCTTTGTGCTTATGATTACCAGTGAGTTTTGCACCTTCAGATCATTTTTTCTTGCTCGTCAACATCATTTTTTTTTTTTTCAGTTAGGAGAACTCTCAAGCATTTCTTGTAGGACAAATCTGGTGTTGATGAAATCTCTCAGATTTTATTTTTTCTGGGAAGCTTTTTTATTTCTTCTTCATGCTTAAATGACATTCTCTCTGGTTATATATTACTCTAGGGTAAATGTCTTTCCCTTTAGCACTTTAAATATGTGATACATAGGTCTTCTTAAATAATTCCAGTCGCTGTGATATATTTTTTTGAAGGACTGTTATTCTACAGTTTTTTTTTTTATGTTTTAGAGTATTGTTATTTTTTTCAAGAAGAAACTTATTTCCCTAATCTATCCACTGATTGACCATAATTTCAAATTGAAATTGTCCAGTATAAATCTGCTTCTTCCTGAAAATGTTCAAACATTAATTCAACTTAAGACATGCTTAGGTTAAATGTCTAGAATATTTTTCATAATTTTGAAAATATTCTTATTAGTTTTATATATATATATAAATATGCTTTATATATATATTTTATATATATATTTATATTTTATATATATATATACAGGGTCCCTCTCTCTCACCCAGACTGGAGTGCATTGCTGCAATCATAGCTCACTTCAGCCTTGAACTCTTGGGCTCAATCAATTCTTCTGCCTCAGCCTTTCAAGTAGCTGAGATTACAGGAGTGGAACACCATGCCTGTCTAACTAAAAGGGATCTTCTGAATATAGTCTGGTTGGTATTACCCAGCTTATATGAGTGGAGTCTAAAATCATGAACAGCAGCATGGGTTGAAGTTACAATATACTGTTTTTTTATTGTTTTCTTTGCTCTGGCTATAAACCAACAACTTTAATGTTATTCTAATATAAATCTCTCAATATAGGTCTTTTGAATTCCAAAATCTGTATTTAACATTCTTATAATCTTTTTGCTGAATTAATTTAATCATGTGATGAGTAGTCACCAGTGCCTTGCATTATCCCCAGGTGCTACAAATGTATTGCTGAGCAATGAAGTCATTCCTCTGATTACATGGACTATATTACTCTATAGCAATCAACAGATCTTCTCAGATATTTTATACTCTATAGATTGCTTTCTAATGTGTTATGCAAAAGAATACACCATTGCACATGTCTACCCTTTCCACTCTTTGAATTTGGCTTCCAATTTCAAAGACAGCTTTTTTCTTTTATTTAATACTGATAGTGCATGTGGATTTTTCTTAATAAGCAAGAGGTATGAGTATCATAATGAGAAGATATGAGTACTAAACAGAGCCTTTAAATAAGCTTTCATCCATCTAGTCTGTTTTGCATTTGGAAAAGGTAACTTATAAAACATATTTTATTA
This sequence comes from Cheracebus regulus, assembly GCA_963574635.1. Lineage (NCBI taxonomy): Eukaryota > Metazoa > Chordata > Mammalia > Primates > Pitheciidae > Cheracebus > Cheracebus regulus. Next base: position 24,885 of record CAUYQU010084024.1, on the reverse strand, counting down.
ATTACTCAGTTTTAACAATTTTATGTAAAATTACAGGCTATTGCAATAATCATAGTGATAAATGGTAAAAACTTCTCTCAGAATAAAAGATATAGATGGAGTACAGAAGTAATCAGACCTCAAATGTTTTCTAAATAGTTTTTATTAGAAATTTTTTCAAACATATTAAGTAAAATGTAAAGTAAATGTTAAGTAAAAATAACTGTACAATGAACCACATATACCCATCACCCAGAAAGACTTATCAATATTTTGTGATTTGCTTTATCCTTGACTATGATTTTCTTCCTTGAAAAGTATTTTAAAGCAATTCTCAAATATTTTGCCACTTCTCAATTGCATTAGTATGAATTCCCAAAGCTACAAAATTAACATAACTAAAAAAATCTTGATATTCTTTAATACCTCTAATATAATAATGAAATTTCTATAGTCAAATTTCTGTTGTTTTAAAATGTATTTTTATACTTGATTTATTGGAATCAGGATAAAAACAAATTTCTTATTTTTTTGTTGTGTTGTATCTTTCAGATCTCTTTATTGTAGAACAAATTTGCCTCTAGTAGACAGCATATACTTTGATCTATTCTGCTAATCTTTGCCCTGTAAGTGGAAAAAGTTTAATCCATTCAAATTCTTAGTAATTTGTGATAAGAAATTATTCTGCCATTTTGTCATTTGTTTTCAACCTATTTTTTTTTGTTTCTTATTTTCTACCATGTTGCCTTCTTCTGTGTTTTTTTATATTTTATATTTTCTGTTTTTATTTTTTTCCATATATTTTTAGTTATCTTTTGGTGACTATTCTGGTATTACAATAAGTCTATTAAACTTTTTACAGTCTATTTTTACTTATTCTGTCTTAACTACACTAGTAAACAAAAATTCTGTCCCTATACAACTTTGTCCTTCCTTTGTATTGTTTTTGTCACAATTACATTTTTATAGATCATGTGCCAATAACACAGATTTTTAAATTAATGGTTTATGCATTTGTCTTTTAAACCATATATGAAAAAAATATATAATTACTGGCCAGGTGCAATGGCTCACACCTGTAATCCTAGCACTTTGGGAGGCCAAGGTGTGTGGATCACCTGAGGTCAGGAGTTTGAGACCAGCATAGCCAACATGGTGAAACCCTGACTCTACTAATAATACAAAACTCAGCTGGATGTGTTGGCACACACCTGTAATCCCAGCTACTTGGGAGGCTGAGGCAGAAGAATCACTTGAACCTGAGAGGCAGAGGTTGCAGTGAGCCAAGATCATGCAATTGTACTCCAGCCTAGGTGACAAGAACAAAACTCCATCTCCAAAAAACAGAAAAATATAGTTACAAACCAAAAATACAACAATATTGGCTTTGTATTTTGCTACATATTATCTGTATCAGTGCCTTTTAATTTCTTCATATGGCTTCATGGGCAGTCCAGTGTTCTTTCACTTTACACTAAAGGAATTTCTTTATTAGGGCAAATTACTAGGAACAAACAGTCTCAGCTTTTGATTTTCTGGGAATATTGTAATATCACTTTCATTTTTGAGGAATAGCTTTTTCAGATGTAGAATTATTGACAGTTTTTCTTTCAACATTTGTTTTAACATTCTTTGCTGATTTTAAATTATCCCAGTGACTAATGACCTCCATGGTTTCTACAGATATTAACTGCTAATCTTCCTGAGGATCCCTTATTAGTGATAAACGGCTTATCTCTTGCTGCTTTCAAGATTCTCTGGATTTCGCTTTTGACAGTTTGATTGTAGTATGTCTTGATGTGTATATCCCTATGTTTATTCTTCTTGGAATTTGTTGATTTCTTCTGTAGACCCATGTCTTTTCTTAAATTTGGGGAGTTTAGAGCCATTGTTATTTTCAAATATGCTCTCTGTCTCTTTCTTTCACTTTTCTCTTTCTGAGACTTTTATTATTCATGTATGTTGGTATACTTGGTGGTGTTAACATAAGTTTCTTAAGCTTTGTTCATTTTTTTTCTGCTCTTCAGACTACATATTTTTAATTGTAAGCTCTGTTCATTTTTTTTCTGCTCCTCAGACCGTATGATTTTAATTGACCTATCTTCAAGTTTACTAAATCCTTATTCTGCCTGATCAAATATGCTATTGAAACCCTCAAGTGAATTATTCATTATGGTTATTGCAGTTACTGCATTTTACCATGCTGAAATTTGTTTTCTTTTTATACTTTTAATCTCTTTATTCATCATTCTTTATTTGTTAAGACATATTTCCCTTTGTTTCCTTTAGTTCTTTATCCATGGTTTTCTTCCATTTTTTAATCATATTTAAGAATAATTCTAAAAAGTTCAGTTTCTCTGCTTTCTCAGGGACAGTTCCTGTTAAATTCTTCTATGAACAGACAATATTTTCTTTTGTGTGTGTGTGTGTGTGTATGTGTGTGTGTGTGTGTGCACTCCACATTTTTTGTTGAAAACTAGACATTATCCACACTATAATTTTATAACTTTAGAAATTAGAATATCTCCCTTTTGATAGTTCCTTTTTACTGCTTCTATATGTTATAGTTGTTTGTTCTACTCTCTCTGGAACCAGGGAACATGGTCTCACACTAAGAATATGGACTGCCATTTTCAAGACCACAATGGAACCAAAGAGGATAAGTAAAAATATCACAAAACTCCACTGACATTTCTATGTTAATTCTTTCTTGAGTTAGCATTTGCTTGGTTGTTGTAAACCTCTGATTATTTTTCCAGAGTTCTATGTTTATTCTGATTGTTTCTGGTAGGTTTTTGTGATGCTTCTATGGAGAGATGGACTATTATTTTTTGTATGTCTAAAGGTCATTATGCTGTTTTACACCATTAATAATTGTTGCCTATTTTTCAACCAAGTTTAATACATTTAGAAGAAACAGGAGACTATTATTAAAGTGTCAGTTATTTCCAATTTTCCCTTTTCTGTCATAGTATCAGAATCCTCAATTTTTAATTAGACCAATTGCTGACCAGAATGATATCTATATATTATAGTCTCTCTTGCAGCTCAGTGTAGAGTTATAATTAAATTCTGGCTAGTATAATATTTGCAGAAGTGATATGAGCTGCTCTGATTTTTTTCCTTTAAGAGATGTGCATTTCTTGTTCTATTTTTTTTGCTCCATTCCATTGCCTGAGTATTAAGCATGATAATGAAAAATTTGGGATCATATAAGATGTCAGTAATTTCTTACTGTGAAGCCACAATACAGTAAGGGCTGTGGCCCTAAAATCATCATGAAGCAGATCTACCAAACCAGCTTCTTACTTCTATCTTCATTACATAAGAGGATCTTCTATCTTATTTAACCTGCTGTTGTTGTTTTGTTTTACATATAATATATCCCATATTTCAATTAATAGAAAAATTCCCTGAGAATAGTTCTATTTGTCAAAAGTCATTGGCAGTAAAACATTAAGCAGACATGACAGCTGCAGAATCCAATAAAGACAATATGAAAAATGAATATATATAATTGCTGATACTTTTAACAAAATTGTTTCTAGCTACTAAGATGGGAGAAAATAATATCAAAAAAAGAAGAAATACTTGTGGTAAGAATTATCTTTGTATTTAAAATTCACAGATTATTTTTTTTAATTTTTTCTTGTCAGATGGTATATTGGGAATTGGAATATAATAGTAAGGAAGCAGAGTTAAAGATAAATTGTTTTCCACAATAAAATAGTAACAAAATATGTCAGCATAGAAGTTTGGAGTCAGTGAGGTTTGCAGAGAGGAGGGAACAGATTGGGACAGAATTAGTAACCAAGAAGTTAGTCTAGAGAGATAATGGATTAGACAACTAGACAAATAATAAAAATGTTTGAGGAAAAAATGAGTCGTGCTATACAATGTATTCTCTATCTTCCTGTTTAATTTTAAGTAAACTATAAATGGTTCAGTAGCATTATAGAAATTATAATTGCTATTTATTTATTTATTTTTTTTTTTATGAAAAGCCTGGGGAAAGAGTGAACACAGTCTCCCACTACCACAAATTATGCAGTCGGGTTTCCCACATTTGGGGAAATTGCAGGGGTCAGCACAACCAGAGTGCAATGGATAAGCCTCTCCCTGGGAAAACCACCTTTGTGATCATGGTATCTCCCCTGCCAGGTAAGTATAATTGGTATTTAATAATCCAAAAATGTTGAATTCTGATTAACATTGATATAGATTGTAGACAACAGATGTACCCTAGAAAGCTTCAGGTATATCTGACTTACATAATATTATGTCTTGCTCTAAGTACTAGGCATACAAACGTAAACAAGATGAAAAAGCTCCATCCTCTAATACCTCACAATCTAGAAAGTGATAAAATGAAGAGTGACAAAACAATGGAACAAGTGTTGGATACTGTGGATACAGAAAAGGTTCTAAGTGCAGAAAAAAGTAAGCCCTTATAAGCCCAGTAACAGTGTAGAAAAGGAGGAAGTATCATATAATAGTCCAGAAGAAAATACCTTTGGTGGACACAAGTTGGAGAATACCTAGTATAGATAATAACAGCAATATACAAATGTAGAGAGTTATAACTCAGCATATTACGTCAGTGACTCACAAGTGGTTTGAAATTGTGAGTCCAGAATATTTAAGGAGGATTGAAAGGAGATACATTGGGAGAATAATACACTCATTCAAGCTTTTCAAAAGACTTTTGAATTATCCTTGCATGTAGTAGAATTTAAAACAGTAATTTCAGTTATTCAGGAAACAAAAAAAATTATTTTAGGCATGTGCTTTGTGACAGATTCATTTAGATATGACATGACACATGGAGGGAGGAACTTCGTATCCTAATGGAAGGGGGAAGCTTTTTCAAAATAAAGAAACATTAAAAAAATCGGGTGCTACATTTTTCTAGGGAATAAAATGAATCAATGTTATATAGAATACATGGTAAAAGAGAGGGGAGAGGGAAATTTGCTGAAGCTGGAGTGATCATGAAATGCTTCTTTGAGAAGAGAATGTTTGTTGAGATCTGAATAAAGAAACGGAGAGCCATGTAAATATTTTCCTGAAGAAGGTTCAAAGAAGAATAAATAGCAAGGGCACAGAGATGGGAGTAAGCTTATTGTTTGGGAGATAAAAAGGAAGCAAATACGGGATGAATGTAATGAATAAGAAGTAACAATGAGTTTGGAGACTGAGAGAGAGATCAAGTGTGTAAAAATGTGTAAACAAAGTAAATTAACATGGATATAAGTCAGATTTCAATGGAAATCCATTTTAAGTTTGTGTGCATGGAATGGCATGATTTGGTTTACATTTTAAAAACATATCTCTAGTTTCTGTGTGGAGAATACATTATATTTAAGAATAAAGAATAAAGGATTCTAGTTTAGAGCCTATTTCAAAATCCCAAGTCAGGATGTTCTGGCAATGCATTAAAAATAATGAGAAGTTTGGAATATATTCTGGCAGAAGAGATGTGACAAGTTATCCAGAAAAATTAGATGTGAACTGTGAGTAAATAGCACTTATGATATTTTTCTGAGTAAAAGGATATACAACAATGCCCATACCTGGGATGAAAAACGTTCAGGAAGAGAGATTTGAGCAGGGACAGATTGAGAGAAGATTGGAATGATTATTTCTGTTGTGGCCTTGTTGGGATTGACATTCCTAGTAAACAGAGTGGAAATGTTGACTAAGCAATTAGACATAGGAGCCTGGAGCCCAAAAGAGGTCCGGTAGAGAAATATAATGGCATTGGGTGTCATTAATACATGACTAGTAATGTTATGGGATTGGAAAAATCATCTTGAGAGAAAGGCTAGAAAGAGAAATTACAGAATCTGAACACCAAGAGCTGGAATCCTTCAGAGAAAAAATAAATAAATATGATGTCACTGTGGACTTAGGAGAACTATTTCAAGAAAGAATTCAGTGGTCAACTTTGGCAAACACTAGTGAGAAGTCAAGTAAGATCATTTCAAATAGAACCTTGACTTTGGCAAGATGTAGATTATTGCTGACTTTAATGAAAGCCAATTCAGTACAATTTTGTAGACTAAAGATTTATTGGAGTAGTTTAAGAAAAGAATTAGTTCGTGGGATGGGAGATGAAAACACCACATCTAGAAAACTATTCTTAAAAGCTATTGACACGAATGGGAGGAAAGAAAATTCTGGTGGATGGAAAAGTTAAGGGCCAAGTGAAGATTTTAAGTTTAGATTTTATGTTAACCCAAGTTATATATTCAAGTAATTTAAAGAGCTAAATAAGTCTAAAAGACTGTTAGACAAATATAGCCATCCCTGCATGTATCAACCTCCATTTTACAATCCTTAGCAATGCTGCAGGCAACTATTGTAGCTCATGTTTTGTTTGTCTCCCTTTGACCTTAGTATCTACATTTGTCTCATTTGTCTATGTTAGATTTTTCCTTTCTGCTGTTTTTCTTTCCTATTTTCATCACTACTTTTTTGTTTTCTTTTATCTCACTTCCCAAGTCTTCTTTTTTTCCCTTTTCTTTTATGTATGTATTTATTTATTTTTGATACTGGGTCTCACTCTGTCACCAAGGCTGGAGTACATGGTGCCATCATAGCTTACTGCAGCCTCAGATTCCCCAGGCTCAGGTCTGCACCACCAAACCCAGCATATCTTTGTTTTGTTTTGTTTAAATTTTAATTTTTTGGCAGATATGGGATTTTGCCATGTTGCCCAGACTGGTCTCGAACTCCTGGGTTCAAGAAATATGCTTGCCTCAGCCTCCCAAAGTGCTAGGATTACAGGAGTGAGCTGCTGCACTGGGTCTCAAATCTTCTTATTTTACTGTTCCGTTTTTACTAGCTAACTTCTACTTTCTTTTCTTTTCTTCCTCTTTATCCTCCTTCTTTTTCTTTCTCTCCTTTCTTTCTCTCTCTCACTCTGTTATGACTAGCCATAGCATTAAAATGTCACATATAGATACTTTTGTTGAAAGTGTCTATGTATATGCTCCGTTCTTAAGTAAAATTAGCCAAATAATTGTAGTTTTCTATATAAGAAAAAAAATTGATATGATATTAACTGTATTTTATTTCTTTAGCAATAATTATTCAAAAGAAATAATAATGGATACATATAGAATGCATTTTTAATAAGTTTCAAGATTTTCTGAGAGTAGATCTTTTTTGCTCATTTAGTATTTTCTTTTTTTTTTTAAGACAGAGTCCTGCTCAGTCACCCAGGCTAGAGTGCAGTGGCACAATCTTGACCCACTGCAAACTCTGCCTCCTGGATCAATCATTCTCCTGCCTCAGCTTCCCAAGTAGCTGGGACTACAGGCACCCATCACCATGCCCAGCTAATTTTTGTATTTTTAGTATAGACAGTGTTTCACCATTTTGGCCAGGCTAGTCTTGAACTCCTGACCTCAGGCCATCTGCTCACCTTGGCCTCCCAAAGTGCTGGGATTACAGGCATGAGTTACTGCACTCAGCCTCATTTAGTATTTTCTTAAGTGCAATTACTCTGCCTAATTATTCTGTATCTCTGATACCCCATGCTTGATAAACAATACCTATTCAAAACTGTTGTTTAACTGTGTTATTAAACTTTTATAGAGCAGAACACAACACTAGCATGTTGACAGACTCTGGATGTGTCAACTTAAACATATCATTGTGTTTTAAGTTACACAATGTACACACATGGCTTTTCTTTGTGTGGTTTTCTCCCATGTTAAACATTGACTTTCAGAGTAAAACTATATTTCATAAAGACCCAGTACCACTGTTAACCTCTATGGCAGATGCTGTTCATATGCTCTGCTGCTTACTTGATATGGTCTTCACATTTGCTCAGTAAAATATGTGTCAGGTCCTTATGCTACATTCAAAAGCCAGAGAGAATGCTTACAAAATAGTGTGATAATGTGCAAAAGAGGAGTTAGAAACAAAGAAAAAAGCCATTTATTTTCCTCAGGGAGTCTGGGAAGGCTTCAGAGAGGTGGTGATTTTTGATCTGAGTCTGAAAGGGTGAGGGATGGAAGTCATTTCAATGAGGCGTGATATCCAACACAATCTTTAGAACAGTTTCCAAAAGTAGTCATAGGTTTTAGTGAAATAAGTAACATAATTTTTAAGTGCTTGCTACTTTCTTTGCTTTGTAAAGAATTACAGACAATAGGTAATATGCCATTAGAGACAAGAACAACTTAAACTGAGCCCACTCAGTGTGGGAGCATTTAATTCAGAATCTTCATGTAATTTCCTTTTATTTAAAAAATTATTAAGAAATATCCTCTAGCTTATCACATGTGAATTTTAAGCCTCAGTGGTATTAGCTCTGAAACATACAGAGCGCTTTGAGGATTATATTAATTTAGGCAGTGGTACCTGTTAGCGAGCATTTGATTGCCCACAATGCAAAAGGCTTTACTCATGTTATTGATTTGATGGCAAATATATTGGGTGAAAATCCCCTGATATTGCTGGTAGTCATACATTCCAAGTTTTATTGGATTTGTGAGCCATTTTCCTCTGTCTTTAAAGTTGTGATATCTTTCTATAAATAGAGCCACCCAGGTATTAACTGCAAAAAAACATTCACTGTTATGCAGCTGTGCCCTAGGCTTGTGTCTCTGATGCCGAGTTATAAAAAGCACTTTGGTTCCTTTTGTTTAATTTTATTTTGCTTTTCCCAGGTTAGTTAATGGAGGAGAAAGTGTAAAATTCATTGAAAAGTATCTAAGGAGAGACAACACTTTGGCTCCATGAAGACCAAAGGTAATAAATTATATGTTTAGATTTCATTAAGGTAAATTGAAAATGTTTTTCTTTCCAAATAGATATCCTAGATTTGTCTTTGAAAATAAGGTTATGTATTTAATTTAAACAAAAACATGATGTAAATATTTTGCATTTGTTATAGGGTATTTAGATCAGTTCTACTTCCAGAACCAGCCAAATCTTCACAAAAGAGATTTTGATAAATCTCAGACTGTAGTTTCTTAAAGCCCACTTCCAATGTGTAGTGTCTGATACTCCAGAGAACTAGAAGAATACTCATTAAAATTAGAGGCCCAAAGTTGTCAAAACCTAAATCTTCTAGCATTTACAATTTAGTGATCATGATATCAAAAATATAATTTATTTAACCTTTGACGTTCCTTGGACATATAGATTAAGTCCACAGAAATGTCAATCTCTGGACCTTATGGTAGAACACTGTCTCTCAGAGGGAGACAGTTACCTGGAAAAGAAAAGAAAACATAACATTACATAGCATACTAAAGAGTTGCGTCTTTGTATTTTTAATAAGAAAGCTATATATGTATATTTAATAATTTATATATACACACACCTTGAATTTATTTATTTATTTATTTATTTATTTTTGAGACAGAGTCTGTCTCTGTCACCCAGGCTGGAGTGCAGTGACATGATCTCAGCACACTGCAGTCTCTGCCTTCAGGGTTCAAGCCATTCTCCTGCCTCAGCCTCCTGTGCACCCAGGACTACAGGTGTGCGCAGCCACACCTGGCTAATTTTTTGTATTTTTAGTAGAGATGGGGTTTCACCATGTTGGTAAGGATAGTCTTGATCTCCGGACCTCAATACACATTGAATTTCTAATGGAAAGCTCCGTACATATATATATATATATATATAATTTCTAATGGAATAACTTAATAGATAATAATCGTACATCTTCACCCCCCAGCTGATATTTCTCCTATTTCACTGCTTTTTTCCTTGATCAGTAGAAGAAATATACTTATAGATGGGAGTCATATCTAGCAAGGAAAGTGAGATGAGAACAAGAGATCACTAAGAAAGTAGTAACTAGAATATTTGAGGCTAGTGACTCAGAAAATAAGCACACAATAAGGGAAAACAAGGACCCCTGATACTGTTTCAGGTAAAAAAAAACAAACTGAATTATACTCCTGTCCCAGTCTCACCACCCGAGAACTCTATAAGTTTTGATAAGAAGTTAAACCTCTCTGACTCTTAGATTATTCAGGATCAGTTCAAGTTGGCAAATACAAATTGCTGTCATATTGAGTGCCAGTATTTGTCTTAGATTCTCAGACTCCAAAGATGAAACAAACTTACTTTTACTTGACATGTTACAAATGCCTCTTCTTGTATCTCCCACTTCCAATTTCACCACACTAAATGACTTCTACATTGTCCACACTGCTCTAATGTGATCTCTTTGTGAGGGAAATCTTCTCAAAGGTTTTTAATGTTGCAATACCATCCTATGACCCTCATAACAAAAACATTCTATTCCCTTTAAATGTATACCTGACTATGGTCAGTCCCTCTCTGACTCTCTTAATCGATTTCCAGCCCTCTTCACCAAGCCTCATCTACAATCATCTCCATTCTGTGTCAGCAATGCTCTGTCTGGTGTCACTTTCATTCCTCTTTAATATGTGTATCTCTTTCCACCTAAAACATCATTATTTATCTCTTCTGTTATTCCTAACTTCTATGAATAATTTGTACCTCAATTCCTAAGTCACTCTTGCTTCAGGCATATGTCCCCTCTGATCCTGCTGATGTATCATGGAAATTATCAAGTAGTATCATGCATCTCTTTATGGATCTCTTTACCAGCGATCTTAGCAATTCGAGAATATTGATTAAGGGTATGAATTATTAAATTAGATCACTGAGGTTTAAATTCAATCTACCCCAGTGTTGTGTTATTTAACTTGTTTCATCTTCAGTCACTTTGTATGTAAAGTGGAAAGTCATCATTAGTACCTAAATCTTTGGAATAAGAGTTAAAAAACAAACAAACAAAAAACACATAAAATTAAGCTAGCAAAAATAAAAAATCAGTCCATGTGAAATTCTGTAAACAGAGCCTAACAGGTAATAGATGTTTAGTAAATGTTATTTTATATTATTGGTAATATTGTTTAATCTCTGTATCTCTGTTATCTTAAACATTACCTGACATAACACATTTCTTAATTCACTAAGTGAATTTTTATTGGGCACTATGTCAAACATTATGCAATTGCAAGATGTAAAAATATAAAGAGTAAGTATGAGATGTGGATGAAGAAATGAATGAAAGAATAAACAAAGGTACTATTCTTATTCATAAAGGGTGTATCTAGCAGTAGAAAAAAACATATATGCAAAGAATATAACAAAGAGTATGTTTCAGTTTGGGTTCAGTGCAGGAAGTAAATCTTTTCAAAGTATGTCAAGCAGAAAGAAAAGCTAATTCAGAGAATATATAGCTTGAAAAAAAAGTTGAATGGGCTAAGAATGGAAGTCAGGATCAGCTACGAGATTCCCAAGTTTAAGTGGATATCACCAAAATCCAGAAGACACTAAGCTGTTCCTACTGTCACAGCTGTCTCTCATTCACATGATACTGGTGACTAAAGGCTGGGGGTCTGAGTGTGTGGCTCATCAACTGCCTGTACGTGCCCTGGTCTCCACAACTTTGCTTGCCATGAGCAAAAGCAGAAAGAAGATGCCTTTCATCTAACTTCCTCTGCCCAAATCATATGAGGATGCAAGTAATTAGGCACCACTGAGCAACTCTGTGAAATGTACTTTTTCACTTTCCAATAACTCCAATGACAAAGTGGAAATAGGGTTTGTAACAAGATGTTTTACTTTTAAAATTCTCTATTTTAAAATCTATATTCGATATCCCCATAAAAAATCCTACCACTCCACACTCAGGGTCAGTCACTTTACAGGCTCACATAGAACACCATTTTTCTAGATCTATCTAGTGTTCCAGTGATGAAGTATGTTCTCAGGATTTTATGAAACACAGAGTAGAAGCATGAAGGTAGCCAGAGTGAAGTGCTGAGGTCTAAGAGTTCTTCCTCAAAGAGCGCTGTGACAAAGAAAGCAAGGAAGCAGTTAAAATAATGTCCATGTGTTCTTCCATGTAAGAAGTTTCCTTGAAAGGAGACAACTCCCTGCTGAAGACATTTTTTTAAATTTGGAATAATATATTTGTGGAATGCTACTAACAGGGTACTACTAACAAAGGTGAGGGTAGACCTAAGGATAATTTACTCTATTTTTACCAATAAATACTTAAATATTTAAGAGATTGAATTTCTATTCATTGAGGTTATATTGGCTCACACCAGTAAACACTTGCAAACAGTTGATTTTGTCAACCACAATCTCGACTTTAAGGAATGTTTTGAAATTTCAGTAATGCAATCTTTCTTAAAGTATGCTCTTTGTTTAAGCTGTACCCAAACAAAACTAGAAATAAAAATGAAAATCTGAAAGTATTGCGTTTTTCCTTTCATTTCTTATTATAAAATCAAAGCAAATTTGCATCATGAGAAAATTATTAATCTTGTTTTTACTTATGAGAGGCAATGTAGAGGAGGTAAAACTGATTATTTTTGTTATACATGTTGCTGTTGATTTTATTGGAAAATGAAGCTTCATCAGTTAAAAATGTTGTATTTGATTTCTATTCCACATAAAAATATTACTGATTAATATTCCACAGTCTCTAAAGAGCTAAGAAATCCAGTTCCAGTGTATTGTAAATGCAGGTTTTTACAGTAAAGCTGTAGTTTAGCTGTGGGATACAGAGAGGTAATCCACCGAAGTCACTTTACTGTAGAAGGCAGAAAATGAGTTTTCTAAACAGCTACCTCATATAATGTATTTAATGATACATTTTATTACTAACCTTGCCCTCTCTCAACTCCTAAAATTAGTTACCTTGTCAGTCCCAGTGAGAGATATAAGAATTATTAAAAAATAATTCTTAGACTTTAAAAATTATAATTGATAGTATTTCCTAACTATATTGAAAATGTTTTTCACATTAATATTAAAAATTTGATGTTTACATTATTTCATTTTTTATTCTTTTTGAATCAGGTTTTTATAAATTCTTTACTAAACTGTAAGATGGGCCTAATGTAAATAAAATTCATATTTTACTCACCCGTCTTCAATTTTTAGTATTATGATGTCCTTTCTTTAGGCTTTTATAGAGTATACTGGTGGAACAGCCTTACCTGAAATGCTTGGAACCAGAAGAGTTTGGATTTTGGAATTTTGGATTTCAAGAATGCTCAACCTGTAGTATACTGGTAACATTTTACCATTTTTTTAAAGCAAAGAGAAAGTACCAAAGTAAAATTGTCTTATACAAAGCAAATGATAAAAGATCATCACTTTCATCATCAAGTATTATAAATACCTCTGCCTGCTGCATTGTACTTTTTTATAACAATCTAAGAAATTTTAGAACTTTTTTCTAGGTTTAACTAAAATTTTATTAGCAGACTTCCACAGTTATGATCTATTGGAAGACTATCAAAAATAAAAAAAATTATCAATATTTTTCTAAAGCTTTATTTTAATTTACAGAGTAATATATGATTATTGTATGATAATAAAGATAGTCTTGAAACACAAAAAGAAAATTGTTGGAATTCTTGTTTTTAAATAAGAGAGAATTTCTTATTTAAAATAGTAGAGCACTTACTGCTTATTGGCAGGTAACTAACAATCATGAAGAGTGATGTAAACAATAAATGATAGAAGAAAATAAAATAACATAGTCTTTGATAACATAATTTAGCCACAGAATCAATCAAACTAAATGTCGAACTTTCTTCCAGCTTTCCTGTTAAGTAAGCTAATAGATATATTTATTGCTTAAGTAAATTTTTTTTTGGTTTTCTGATAACTGTGACTTAAAATTTCCTGACTGATAAATAGCAAAAGTAAAAAGCTCTTTTTCTTATACCTTCCAAACGTTCTACACTGAGGGAACCAATTTTAACTATTGTATATTATATCTCTCATATCATGTGTCTACTTATACAAAAAGAGTTCTACATCTCTTGATGATTGATTGATAGATAGATAGATAGATAGATAGATAGATAGATAGATAGATAGATATTGTATTAGTCTGTTCTCATGCTGCTAATAAAGACATACCTGAGGCTGGATAATTTAAAAAGGAAAGAGGTTTAATTGACTCACAGTTCCTCATGGCTAGGGAGGACTCACAATCATGGTAGAAGATGAAACAGAAGCAAAGTCATGTCTTACATGTCAGCAGGCAAGAAAGTATATGCAAGGCAACTCCCTTTTATAAAGCGCTCATATTTCCTGAGACTTATTCACTATCATGAGAACATTCATAAAGAAGATTCTTCCCATGATCAATTACCTTCCATTGGGCCCCTTCCACATGTAGGAATTATGGGGGTTATAATTCAAGATGAGGTTTGGGTAAGGATACAGTGAAAACATATCATCCCACCCCTGGCCCCTCCCAAATCTCATGTCCTTAAATTTCAAATCAATCAAGCCTTCCCAACAGTCCCCAGTAGTCTTGACTCATTTCAGCATTAACTCAAAACTTCACAGTCAAAAGTCTTATCTAAGACAAGGTAAGACCCTTCTGCCTATGAGCCTATAAAATCAAAAGCCTGTAAGTTACTTCCTAGATATAATGGGTGGTACAGGCATTGGGTAAATTCATCTGTTCCAAATGGGAGACATTGTCCAAAACATAAGGGCTACAGACCCCATGAAATTCTGTAATACAGTAGGATTTCAAAGTTCCAAAATGATCTTCTTTGACTTCATATCTCACATCCAGGGCACACTGATGCAAAAGGTGGGTACCCATGGTCTTGGGCAGCTCTATCTCTGTGGTTTGCAATGTATAGTCTCCCTCCTGGGTGTTTTCACCAGCTGGCATTGAGTGTTTGTGGCTTTTCCAGGCAAACAGCACAAGCTGTCAGTGGATCTATCATCCACTAGTGATAGATCCATCAGCAGATGATAGATCCACCAACAGCTTGCACAGTTTACCAGGAAAAGCCACAGACACTCAAGGTCAGCCAGTGGCCTTCTTCTCACATAACTAGGCAGTACTCCAGTGGGGACTGTTTGTAGGGGTTTCCACTCCACATTTCCCTTCTGCATCGCCTTAGCAGAGGTTCTCCATGAGGGCTCCATTTCTGAAGTCCTCCTCTGTCTGGACATCCAGGAACTTCCATACATCCTCTGAAATCTAGGGTTCCAAAACCTTAATTCTTGACATCTGTGCACCTGCAG
Organism: Cheracebus regulus; assembly: GCA_963574635.1. Classification (NCBI taxonomy): domain Eukaryota; kingdom Metazoa; phylum Chordata; class Mammalia; order Primates; family Pitheciidae; genus Cheracebus; species Cheracebus regulus. The sequence continues at coordinate 9,822 of CAUYQU010084024.1, read as the reverse complement.
GCCAACATCATATGTAAACCACTAAGGCTTGGGACTTGTGCCCTCAAAAGCAACAGCCTGAGCTGTATGTTGCCCCTTTTAGCCATGGCTGGTATGCAGGACACCAAGTTCTAAGACTGTACAAAGCAGCCAGATTCTGGGTCTGGCCTACAAAACTTTTTCTCATAGGTCTCTAGGCCTGTAATGAGAGGAGCTGCTGTTAAGACCTCTGGCATGCCCTGGACACATTTTCCCCATTGTCTTGGTGATTAACATCTGGCTTCTCATTGCTTATGCAAATTTCTGTAGCTGGCTTGAATTTCTCATCAGAAAAATGAGCTTTTCTTTCCTATTGTAGTATCAGCCCGCAAATTTTAAAGACACTTATACTTTTTTTTTTCCTTTTAAATATAAGTTCCCATTCCAAACCATACCTTTGTGAATATATAAAACTGAATGCTTTTGACAGCACCCAAATTATCTCTTAGATTCTTTGCTGCTTAGAAATTTCTTTCACTAGATACCCTAAGTGATCTCTCTAGTTCAAAGTTCCACAGACCTCTAGGGCAGGGGCAAAATGGAGCCAATCTCTTTGCTAAAACATAACAAGTGTCACCTTTGATTCAGTTCCCAATGAGTTCCTCATCTCCATCTGAGACCACCTAGCCTGGACCTTATTGTTCATATAACTATCAGTATTTTGGTCAAAGCCATTCAACAACTCTCTAGGAAGTTCCAAACCTTTCCACATTTTCCTATCTTTGTCTGAACCCTTCAAACTGTACCAAGTTCCAAAGTTGCTTTCAGGTTTTCAAGTAACTTTAGAGCAATACCCACTCTACTGGTACCAATTTACTGTATTAGTCTGTTCTCATGTTGCTGATAAACACATACCTGAGACTAGGTAATTTATAAAGGAAAGAGGTTTAATTGACTCACAGTTCTACATGGCTGGGGAGGTCTTACAATCATGGCAGAAGGCGAATGAGGAACAAAGTCACATCTTATATGATGGTAAGCAAGATAGCATGTGCAAGAGAATTCCCCTTAATAAAACTATCAGATCTTGTGAAACTTATTCAGTATCATGAAAACATCATGGGGAAGACCTGCCCCCATGATTCATTTGCCTCTCACTATGTTCTTCCCAAGACATGTGGGAATTATGGGGACTGCAATTCAGGTTAAAATTTGGGTTGGGACACAGCCAAACCATTTCAGATACATAAGTAGATAGATGATAGACAGACAGATAGATACATAGATACATAGATGATAGATAACAGAGAGAGGATTTTTTTATTATTAAGCATTACATTTCAAAAATAGGATCATAGTGATCACAGTGAACATTTAACCATGTGTTTTTTTACTTAGCAATATAAATTGGCCAATTTTCATGTCATTAATGTAATTTTAAAAATTATTTGTAATGTCTGCATACTATATTATAGTGCAAATGATCTTTTTATTTTTAACACATTTTCTAATAAAAAATTAAGTTATTTTGAATTATTTTACTATTATAAAGTACATATATCTTTGAGTGAGTGTGCAAATGTTTTCTAGTATAAATTCATCACAGTAAAAATAATTTTGTTCTTCATTTTGATTGTCTTGTTTATCTGTGAAATAATGGTTAAGTTGCTTGTGATATATCGCAGAGCTAGTGGTATAGTTTATATTTAGCTCAGATCATCTGACTTTAGAGCCAACACTCTTATGACTTATATAATCTCCCCTCTAGGATTTTGTTTTGAATTGTATTGGATTTATGATTAAACTTTAGGAAGATTTATCTCTCTACTTTTTTATTTGTTCTTTTTGTGTTTTAGAAAAATTATATAGTGTTTCTTAAATAAGTGAGGCATTTCTCATTAAACACAATGCAAGGCATTTTGCAGTTTGTATTGCTGTTTGAAAGTAAATTTTTTTTTTAATCATGAATACCAACAAAGATTAATATAAAAGGCCAAATATCCCTGGAGCATCAGTTTATTATATGAAGAGTAATCTAAGCAGCAAGCCAAAAGAGAGTATAATGATATATTTGATGTTCTATAAGAAGAAAAAATGCATCCCAGTTTAGAATATTATACCTGGCAAAGCTGTTCTTCAGAGACATAGGCCAGATAATGACTTTAATAAACAAAGAAAAGTTGTGGGAAGTTCATTACCACAGGACAAGCCTTACAAAAATTGCTAAAGGGAATTTTTGAATTGAAACCAAAGGAGTCAAATGGCAATATGAGAGCACCTGAAATAATTATAACTCAGTGGTTAAGGAAAATATATAGACAAACACAGAACACTCTAATGTTTTAATAGTAATGTGTAAATAACTTTTAATTCTAGTATAAATGTTGAAAGGCAGAAGTATTAAGAATAACTAAGCCTACAACAGTTAACTAATAAACAATATTTTAAAATGTAATTTTAACATCAATAACAAAAAGAGTATTCTGTAGGGAGAAGTAAATGTATGGCATTTTCATATGTGAGAGAGGTTAAATTATTATCAGCTTAAAATAGGCTATTGCAAGAAGAATATGTAAGCCCCATGTATTCACAAAGAAAAATTTATAGTAGATACACAAAAATTAAAGAAATTTATAGTGGATATGAAAATAAAATATTAAAATATACCAGTATAAATAAATTATCAAAGATAAATTATCAAATTATAAAAGAAACAAAAAGAGAAGAAAGGAACAAAAGAAGCACAAAACAGAAAATAATTAACAGCATGTCAACAGGAAGTTCTGACCTATCAATATTTACTTTGTTTGTTGGATTTTTTTGAGACAGAGACTTGCTCTGTCACTCAGACTGGAGCACAGTGGTGTGACCTCAGTTCACTGAAACCTTCACCTCCTGGGTTCAAGTGATTCTCCTGACTCAGCCTACTGAGAAGCTGGGATTACAAGTGCATGTCTCCATGCCCAGCTAATTTTTGTATATTTGTTAGAGACAGCGATTCACCATGTTGGCCAAGCTGGTGTTGAACCTCTGGTCTCAAGTGATTCGCACACCTCCACCTCCCAAAATGCTGGGATTATAGGCATGAGTCACCATGCCCAGCCTCGACATTTACTTTAAACTTAAATGGATTAAACACTCTAATAAAAAGTTATAAAGTGGCCAAATGGGTGCAAAAAACAAGATCCAACTATATGCTGTCCAAGAGACTGGCTTTAACTTTAAGGACACACATGTATTGAATGTGAAAGAATGGGAAAAGATATTCCGTGTAAATCATAAACAAAACCGAGAAAACAGGCATGGCTATAGCTCTATTAGACAAAATAGACTTAAGTCAAAAACTTTCACAAGACAAGGAAAATTACTGTATAATTATAGGAGGGTTAATGCATCAATTAAACATAGCAATTATAAGTATATATTCATATGCCATCAGAGGCACTATATATAAAGCATATATTAACAGAAATCAAGAAAGAGAGAGCAATACAGTAATACTAGAAGACTTCAATACTCTCAACTGTTAATCAATCATTCAGAGAGAAATTTAATAAGAAAATAGCAGACTTTAACAATGTTATTGACCAAATAGATCAAACAGATATACAAAACATTCAACATTCCATCCAACAGCAACAGGAGGAAAACTGAAAAATTCAAAAATAACAACACATTTCTGAGCACAAGTGAGCCAAGGAGATATGAAAAGATAAATATTAAACATATGTTGAGATAGCCAAAAGTAAAATGAAATAAACCAAAACGTATAGAATGCAAACAGAAGCAGTACTAAGAAGAAAATTTATAGTGATAAATGCCTACATGAAAAAAGAAGGTCTCTAATAAACAACTTACCTCAAAGAAATAAAGGAACAACTTAAGCCTAAAGTTGGCTGAAAGAAGAAAGAAACGAAAATTAGAGCAAAGTAGATGAAAGAGAAGCGGCAAGGATCCTGAGAAAATGGTAGAGTAGGAAGCACCATAAATCTTTCTCTTCAACTAGGCAGCAAATGCACTGGCAAAACCTGAATACATAGCAATTATAAAGGTCTGGTATCTATTTGAAGTATTGAAACTTACAGGGCAAGGCATGGCAAATTGCAGTTACCTTCTGACAATTTTAATTCACAGCAAGGTAGATCTACACAGCCACCAGCTCCTTGGCAGGCAGCTGTGTACGTTTTCCTGAAGCAGTTTGCAGGCAGCTTGTGGAAGCCAGGGTGAGAAAAATTATTCTGTCCTCCAAAAACATGGGATTGTGTTCAGACTGCTGTTTACTGCTGCTTATCTTGGAAATGCAAACAGAGTGGGGCCACCATTCTTGCACCCCCTTCAAGCTGCAGATGGAAAATTTGGTAATTTTTCTTCCATTTTTTTGATGGCCTCTTCACTTTCTTGTTTCCTTTGTTGTGCAGGAGCTTTTTAACTTGATGTTATCCCACTTGCCCATTTTCGCTTTGGTTGCCTGTGCTTGTGGGGGTATTGCTCAAGAAATTCTTGCGCAAACAAATGTCCTGGAGAGATTCCTCAGTGGTTTCCTATAGTGGTTTTAGACTTTGAGAACTTAGACTTAAGGCCTTCGATTTTTGTACATGGCAAGAAAGAGCAGTGCAGTTTCATTCTTCTTCATGTGGACATCTGGTTTCCCCAGCACCGTTAATAAAGACACTGTCTTTTCCTCAGTGTTTGTGCTGTGTATGTTAGTAAGAAATGATTTTACTGTAGGTGGCTGAATTTATTTCTGGGTTCTCTATTCTGTTTCATTGGTTGATGTGTCTGTTTTTATGCCAGTATCATGCTGTTTTGGTAGCTATACTACTATGTACCACTATAGCTCTGTAATATAACTTGAAATTGGGTAATTCCTCCAGTTTAATTTTTTTTCGCTCAGGATAGCTTTGGCTATTCTGAGTCTTTTGTGGTTCCATATAAATTTTAGGATTGTTTTTTCTATTTCTGTGAGGAATGTCATTGATATTTGGATAGGTATTGTGTTAAATCTGTAGATTTCTTTGGGTTGAATAGACATTTTAATAACATAGATTCTTCTAATCCATTAACATAGAATATCTTTTAATTTTTTGATGTCCTTTTCAATTTCTTTAATTAGCATTTTTTATAGTTATTATTATATAGGTCTTTCACTTCTTTTGGTTAATTTCTAGGTATTTAATTTTATGTTTAGCTATTGTAAATGAGATTTTTTTCATATTGTTCACTGTTCGCATACTGATTTTTGTATGCTAATTTTGTATCCTTATAATTTACTGAATTTATCTGTTCTAATAGTTTTTCTGTGGAGTTCTTATGTTTTTCTAGATCCAAGATCATATCATTAGTAAACAAGAATAATTTGCCTTTTTCCTTTCCAATTTAGATGCCTTTATTTCTTTCTCTTGTGTGATTGTTCTAGCTAGGACTTTAAGCACTATGTTGAATAACAGTGTTGAGAGTAGGCATCCTTTTCTTGTTTGAGATCTTAGAGAAAGGGCTTTTAGTTTTTCCACATTCAGTATACTAGCTGTGAGTCTGTCATATATGGCTTTTAGTATGTTTAAGTTTGTTCTTTTCTATACCCAGTTTTTTGAAAGTTATTATCACGAAGAGCTGTTTAATTTTATCAAATGCCTTTTCAGCATCAATTGAAATTATCACATGGTTTCTGTCCTTCATTCTGTTGCTATGATGTATCACATGGATTGATTTCCAAATGTTGAACCATCTTTGCATTCCTGGGATAAATCCCACTTCATGATGATGAATTACCTTTCAGATGTGTGTTGGTTTGCAAGTATTTTGTTGAGGATTCTGCATCAATATTCATTTGGGATATTGACCTGTAGTTTTCTTTTTTGGTGTGTCTTTTTTCTGGTTTTAGCATCAGGGTAATACTGGTTTTGTAGAATAAGTTTGGAAGTATTCCCTTCTCAATTTTTTGGAATAGTTTGAGTAAGATTGGTATTAGTTTTTCTTTAAATGTTTGGTAGAATTCAGCAATGTAGTCTTTGGGTCCCGGACTTTTCCTTACTGGAAACTTTTTATTACAGTTTTAATTATGTTATTTGTTATTGATCTGTTCAGATTTTAGAATTCTTCATCGTTCAATCTTGATAGGTTAAATGGGTCTATGAATTTGTGTATTTTTTCTGTATTTTCTAATTTATGCATTTATAATGGCTCATAGTATCCATGAATGATCTTTTTAATTTCTTCTTTATCAGTTGTAGTGTTTCTTTTTTATTTCTGAACTTATTTACTTGGATCATGTCTCTTTTTTTCTTAGTCTGGCTAACGGTTTGTCAGTTTGTGTTAACTAATATTTCATTGTTTATTTTCTGTCTGGAAGATCTTTCCAATGTTGAAAGTATGATGTTGAATTCTCCCTGATCACTTTTAGTTTATGATTAAGTGAAATATTTGTTTTCCATTCCTTTATTTTCAGCTAATACATGTCTTTACAGATAAAATGCAATTCTGATAGGCAGTATATAGTTGGATCATGTTATTATGTTTTTTTATTCATTCAGCCAGCCTGCGTCTTTTAAGTAAAGAATGTAATCAATTTGCAGTCTAGATTATTAATATGTGAAGTTTTGTTAATTGTTTTCTGGTTATTTCATACATTCTTTATTTGTTCTTCCCCCTTCTTGTATGTCATTGCGGTTTTGTGGTTATCTGTAGTGGTACCATTTAAGTCCTTTCTCTTTCTCATTTGTGTTTTAGGTTTACAGTTGAGTTTTATAGTTTTGTGTGTTTTCATGATGGTTTAGATTTAGAACTCTGTAGAGAATTTCTTGTATGGTGAGTCTAATGCAGATGAATTTTCTCAGCTTTTGCTTCTCATAAAAATACTTAATTTCTCCTTCATTTATAAAACATAATTTTGCTCAATATAGTATATATATATGTCTCACTTTCTTTCTTTCAGAACTTTGAACATGTCATTTTCATTCTATTCTGGTATGTAAGATTTTAGCTGAGAAATCTGCTGTTAGTCTGATGGACTTCTTATAGGTAACTAGACATTTTCTCTGTCTTTATAACTGTGTCTTTGTCATTGACTTTAGACATTTTGACTATTACAGTGAATGAAAAAGACTTTTTTACATTGAAAATATTTGTGAATCTCTGGCCTCCTGTATCTGCATATTTAAATTTCTTGTTAGACTTAGAATATTTCCATCTATTACTTTGTAAAACAGGTGGTCTGGCCAGGTGTTGTGGCTGATGCCTATAATCCTTGCACTTTGGGTGACGAAGGCAGGAGGAACACTTCATCCCAAAAGTTTGAGCCCAGCCTGGGCAACACAGTGAAACTTTATTCCTGCAAAAGCTAACCAAAATTAGCTGAGTATATTGGTGTCTGTAATATACTCAGTAGTACTAGCTACTCAGGAGGCCTATGTGAGCCAGTCACTTGAGCACAGGAAGTCCAGGCTGCAGTGAGCTGAGATGGCACCATACCACTCCAGCCTGGGTGACATAGCAAGACTGTCAAAAACAAACAAACAAAAGCTGTATTCGAATCCTTTTGTTCTCTCTTCACCTTCAGAGACACTGAAATTTCACATATTTGGTCAATTAATTATGTCTCATTGTATCATGAAGGCTTTATTTATTTATTTATTCCATTTGATTAATATTTAGTCTGAGTAGATTATTTCAAAAATCCTCTCAAAGCTCTGAGATTCTTTCTTTGACTAATCTAGTTTATTGTAGAAGCATTTAAATATATTTTGTACCTCATTCAATGAATTTTTCAGTTCCAGAATAGCAATTTGATTACTTTTATGACACCTCCTTGGTAAACTTTATATATTCTGAATTGCTTTCCTAATTTTTTTAATTTCTATTTTTTCTAACTGAGCTTTAGAATCAATAATTTGATTTTTATTGGGATCTATACTGGAGAATTATTTTGTTCCTTTGGAGGTATGATATTTTCTCTCTTTTTTATGTTTCATATGTCTTTATTGATATTCATGTATCTGATGTACCAGCCATTTCTTCTGATTTTTAAAATTTGCTTCCATACGGAGGACTTCTTTTCTCTGGATAAATCCATGGTGTTTGTTAATAGAGTAGGGTACTTTAACTTTGATTCTGAATGTGTGCAGTAGTGTATAATTAATTTGGACATGAATAGCATTATTTTTATCTGAAATTCTCTCAGTGGCTTAGCGTGTAGTTATTCACTGAGGCTGTGGTGCATTTTTGCTACTCAGAAACAAGGACAGTGAGTAGGCCAGTCTTTGGGTCCCTTTGATGGCAGTGGAGGGCTGTGTGCATGTCACTGGGATCTAACACAGAAGACATGTGTCTTCTGTGTTTCAGACACAGTCTTACTGCTATTTCTTCTATGCAGGGATTTGGCTGGAAATATCTGTTTTTAGATTCTCCACAGAAAGAGATTCTAAACAGCTGCATAAACACATCAGTGTAACTCTGTAAGTTGAATTCACACAGTGAAGCTCATTCTGTTAGATAGCTCCATTTTGGTTTTAGAGCGAGATATTTCTCTGTGGGGCATATACTCCCATTCACTCAGGAATATTCAAATGCAGCTCATAGAAGAAAAGCGTTAGTAACTTGCAGAATACAAAAATAGATGCAACTCACTTAGCTGAATGAGCCCACAGCAGAGTAGTTTGAATGATATGTTTCTTCTGTGTTTCAGAGGCAGTCTTACTGCTGTTTCTTCTAAGCAGGGATTTGGCTGAAAATATCTGTTTTTAGATTCGGAAAGAGTTCCTAAACTGCTGCATAAACATATCCATGTAACTCTGGAAGTTGAATTCACACAGTGAAGTACATTCTGTTAGAGAGCTCCGTTTTGGTTTTAGAGTGAGATATTTGTCTGTGGGGCATATACTCCCATTCAGTCAGGAATATCCAAACCCAGCTCATAGAAGAAAAGCATTGGCAACTCACTGAAAACAAACACAAATGCAACTCTCTTAGCTGAATGAACACACAGCAGAGCAGTTTCACTGACACGTTTCTTCTGTGTTTCAGATGCAGTCTTATTGCTATTTGCTCTATGCAGAGAATTGGCTGGAAATATCTGTTTTACATTCTCCACAGAAAGAGTTTCTAAACTGCTGCATACACATATCAGTGTAAGTCTGTAAGTTGAATTCGGTCAGTGAAGTTCATTCTGTTAGATAGCTCCGTTTTGGTTTTAGAGCAAGATATTTCTCTGGGCAGCATATGCTCCCATTAATTCAGGAATGTCCAAAAGCAGCTCATAGAAGAAAAGTGTTGGCAACTCGCTGAATACAAACACACATGCAACTTTCTTAGCTGAATGAACACACAGCAGAGCAGTTTGACTGATATGTTCTTCTGTGATTCAGATGCAGTCTTATTGCTATTTCTTCTTTGCAGAGATTTGGCTGGAAATATCTGTTTTTACATTCTTCAACAAAAAAGTGTCTAAACTGCTGCATACACATGTCAGTGTAACTCTGTAAGTTGAATTCACACAGTGAAGTCCATTCTGTTAGATAGCTCCGTTTTGCTTTTAGAACGAGATATTTTTCTGTGCAGCCTATGCTCCCATTCATTCGGGAATGTCCAAACCCAGCTCATATAAGAAAAGCGTTGGCAACTCGCTGAATACAAATGTAGATGCAACTCTCTTAACTGAACGAACACACAGCAGAACAGTTTGACTGATACGTTCTTCTGTGATTGAGACCCAGTCTTACTGCTATTTCTTCTATGCAGAGATTTGGCTGAAATATCTGTTTTTACATTCTCCACAGAAAGAGTTTGTAAACTGTTGCATATACATATCAGTGTAACTCTGTAAGTTGAATTCACACAGTGAAGTTCATTCTGTTAGATAGCTCCATTTTG